>VIGQ01000560.1:0-5000 GCA_009663005.1 Actinidia chinensis | reverse complement strand
CGTTCCACTATCCTATGTAAGGTGCTTAGATATTTCAACCAAATAAAAAGGTGCTTTTTTTAGGAAATTAGTCCTAGCCAGACTTTCTCAAGTTCCTCATTATTTACCTACTACTTTAGTAGGTCCATATTAGTTGTGTGCTCCTCCTACTTACCTACTCTCTCTCTATTGTTTGTGCATGAAGTTGGGTTCTCGGGTTGGTTTGTTTTTGTGGAAGAGTCGTAATGGGAGGTATTGAGTATGAAGCGGGAGCTCGTACGTTTTTTGTTATCATGAAAATAGAGTAAAGCCAGCAATGTTCCCCACTATTTCAGCTTTCAATTTCAGTTGTCCTCCATATTTGGGCCTTTGTGGGGTCTCAAGGAAGTGTAAAGGTTTTTGTCCTTGTAATTAAAATGGTTTGGAATTTAATTGCTCCATATGGTGGAGATAATAAGTCTCTTTGTAATGTCACAAGTGCATGCTGGTGGTGGTCCCATTTGGCATTGGGTTCAATTAGTATTGGTGTTGCCTAATTGGACTAGCATGGGGAAAAAGAACATTTTCTATGGGTTTCTTTTATGGTTGCATGGCATGACTTGAAGCAATGCAGAAAATCCATTTGGGATAAAACTGGACTTTGTATCCTATGTTAGGAAGGATTACAAGTCGGTTAAAAGCAATACATAAATACATAGGTGGTATGTATGGGAGGTGTGGCGTGCTTTTCCTCTTGAGTTATATTGCGGAAAAACAGTGCTTCAAGAGAAACAATTTGGGGAGCAAAGGAAATAACACAAGGGGGTGAGTGAAGGGCGGAAAAAAATATATAATTGAGCAAAGCACTGGGTTTGGGTATTTTCTTATCTGTTTACAAGCACTTATTATATCGTGGATTCTCTTTTTTGCCTGTGGACGTAGGCAATGTTGATGGCCTAACCATGTTAATTTTATGGTCCTTTTGCGTGAATCTTTTTTCATTGTGCTTTCTTTTTGGGCGGGGAAAAAAAAAAAAAAATTAAAACACAACAGAACGCTTTGGATCTGGTTTACAGTCAAGGGAGCACTGGGCTGTATGTTTAATCCGGAGGGACATTTCTGGGTTACAAACTTGGTTCTCATCTCGGGCTTCAGTTTCTAATACTTTGTCTTTCCCCCCTTTTTTTATTTTTTTTTCTAGTTTGTTGGCTGCCCTTGCAGATTCATCCCGCAAGTTTCTGCTGTTTGTAAAAGTGGGTTTGGTATTGTTTTTGGGATTTTCTTTCTTGACTACAGCAAAATATTTTTGTGTTCTCTCTTAGAATTTTTAATTTTTTGTATTCCTCATAATATATGGTTTATGGGACAAGAATCAGGTCCTGAATTTTATTTGCACATAAAGGCAACAGAAGGGGAATACAAGTGGAGATGGGAGGTTCGATAATCAGTTATCTCAGCTGATTGGTGAGTTCAATGTTTATTTCCTATTTTCCTGTTCAATGTTTATCTGGCCCCCATCCAAATTTTTCAAAGTGTTACTTGTTAATTATCTTGATGGTGGTTTGAACTTCTTGCCTACATTCAAGAATTGGGTGTTTTTGATTTGTGAACCCTCAAAGATTCACAACTTCGTACAAAACATGTTCCTATTTCTTGTTATGTGGATCCTATGTTGATTACAACAATTGTCCTAACATCCCTCCTTCCCCCCCTCCACCAAAATAGAAAAAAGAAAACCAAACTTTTTCCAAGGTAGAAAATTGGTGCAAAATATAGTTATTAGAATGGCAAGGAATACTTGCTTCTGGCAGGATGCATTCATTCATTCAAGACAAACCTATGGAAATTAGAGTTTGAGCTAGAGTGCTAGCTAAACGAAAAATTATCTATACATGTTGCATTGTAAAAATGAGCATTGTAGACTAAAACAACAAAAACCCACTTTATCTTGCAAAGCATATAGGGAATTTTGCAAAGGAAATGAGTGAAAGTGAAGTGTTGGAATTAAGTTTGTCCATTCAAAAATCCTCTGGCTTCGTGGGAGCTTTTTTCTTGTCTATGGATTTAGAAGTAAGGGGGTTATCTTGTGGGGTTTAATCTTGGGGTTTGTTGTTAATAAACATTATATATAAGTCATTTAGACATTATGTGGAGTATTGAACTTGAATGGAAACTTGGTTTATAATGGAAATTGAAAAGGGACTTACTTTCTTGAGATTTTTCATTTGTGTTTGTTTGTTATAATAGCTAAATATATATATACATCGCTTATATCTAGCCTTTGAGATTTTATTTTGGTGTTGACCCAAATGAAAGAATTTGGTTATATGTGAAATGTTTGGCGTTCGGTTCTCAGGTGTCGACACTTTTAAAAAATTTTTACGTCCTATCTGATCTCCGGTGTCGACACCTATTTTCAGGTGTCGACACTTTTGAACATGATTCGTACACTTTTGGCTACTGACGCCAGTGACAACATACGAATATAAAAACATAAAACATAAAAAATAAATTAAATTATTTTAAAAATAGTTTACCTTGATGCATGGATGCTATATTATATATAGATATTATTGTAATAAATTTTTGATAACAATGCGTATGTGAGATTTTGAAAAAAATTTGAGCTTTGTGTGTACTTGAAATTTTAGGTTAAGGTTTATGTTAAGGTTATGAGTGTTGTTCATAATAAGGGGCAATGATAATGAGTTCAGCAATAATAGCTTATCATTATTGATGTTTTACATGCTTGTATAGCATGTTTTGTTTGCTTAAGAATTTTGATAAATATACAATGACGTATGGTTGAACTTGTGAAAAAAATAATAAAATTTATGTGTGCATGGAAAAATGTGAAATGATTTTAGGGAATTCCCTACGAAGAGTACGGAAATTAGATGGCTTAGATTAAGCACCGAAAATGAAAGTCCTAGCTGGCACGATACGGAGGAAATGTCATAGCCCACGTGAAGCCCGAAAGTTACAATAGAAAGTCCTAAGATTGACAACTTACGGAGCGAAGTCATAGCCCACGGTTAAAACCCGGGAAGTTGACGAATGTTGTCTCATGTGCTTAGTGCTAATTAGGTTGTTAGGTTATTAGCCAGGTGTGTCATTCTAAATAATGAATATTATTTTTTGAGAAAAAGCAGGAGAGTATGAAATCATTATTTGATAATCAACTAAATCACGAATATGAATTGTGTGTCATTCTAATATGGGAATTATTGCTTTTTGGAGAAAAGCTGGGGACGTTTTGTGAACTCACTTGATTTTGATAAATCACGAATTTGAATTGTGTGTCATTCGAAAGAATTGAATTATTGCTTTTTGAGAAGAGTCCGAACACTTGAGAAAATTGTTGGATGTGGGAGAATTATGGATTGAAAATCAAAAGTATATTTTTGATATGAATGATAACATATTTGTTTGTCATGTTTTTCATATACAACTATGTATTATCGTTTTTGGCTTGAGTACATTAAATTCCTTGTAAATTCTTTCAAGTAACTCACATTTACTATAAAATAAATTTAGCTACCGAGGGTTATCTTGATTCGTGAGGCATGTGATTGCCGTTACGTTCCCTTTTTCTAGGAAATAGGTAAATGTATTTTTGAGAATTGTAATTATTTTTTTTTGGCCCGATGTGGGGGTTTTCCATGAGATATCATTTTTATTTTGTATTTGATAGCTCATAAAGCGCAATGGTCCTGACGGAAAGGATATATGTACTGTACTATGATGTGAATGGACCAGTATATTTTGTCATATTATTTAGTTTGAACTTTTTCGGCCATTTGAGTTGTTTGCTTACGTAACCCCGGATCTGTTTGATCGGGGCGTGCTAAAAGGTGATTGGATTTTGGGGTTTTGGGCTTAGGGTTTCGAGTTAGGGGTTTCGAGGTTCGAGGTTTGGGGTTGAGGTTTTAGAGTTCAGGATTTTTGTGTTTAGGGTTTAGGGGGTTCGGGGTTAGGGTTTTGGGGTTAGAGTTTTTAAGGCTTTGGGTTTTGGGGTTTTTTGGTTTTGGGGTTTTGGGTTTGGGTTTGGGTTATAAGGTTTAGGGTTTAGGGTTCGGTTTAGGGAATTTCAGGTTTCAGGTTTTGGGGTTTTTCGATTTTTGGGTTTTCGGGTTCAGGTTTTAAAAGGCTTGTCGAGAATTTCGGGTTCGATTCTCGTGTTTTTTGGGTTTTTTGATTTTGGGTGTAATTTGGGTTTAGGGTTTATTTAGGGTAATCGGTTTTGGGGTTTTTGGTTTATGGGGTTGCGGGGTTCAAGGTTTTAAGGTTTTGGGGTTTCGGGATTTGTGGTTTCGTGGTTTCAGGATCCGGGGTCAGGTTTCGGGTTTGGGTTTCCTGGTTTTGGGGTTTTAGGTTAATAGGTTAAGTTTAGGTTTGGGTTTCGGGTTTTAGAGTTTTTGAGGTTTAGGGTTTTAGGTGTTTCAGGTGCTGGGATTTGGTGTTTTCAGTTTCAGGGTGCGGGGTTAGGGTTCGGAGTTAGGGTTTAGGGTTTAGGGTTTAGAGTTAGGTTTTTAGGGTTTATGGTTAGGGGTTTTTAGGGGTTATGGGTTATGGGTTTATGTGGTTATGGAGTTTAACACTCTAACCCCAAAACCCTGAACCCCGACGCCCCTAAACCCTAAACAACAAAACCCCCCTGAACTCTCAAACCTCACCCCCCAAACCCTCGACCTCGAACCCCCTAACTCTACAACCGCTACCCCCCCCCCTCCCCGCCCCCCCCCACTCGCAACCCCCCCTCCTACCCCTCCCAACCTTGAAACCCAAACTTAACCACCGGAACCCCAAGCCCTAACCCGAACCCAAAATTCCAAACTCCCTAACCCTGAACCCCAAACCCCACAATGCAAAATCCCAAACACCCCAAACCCCTAAACCCAGTATAAATATTACCTTTTGATGGGAGCGAACTTTATATAAATAAAATGATGGGTCGTGTGCAGTGGATCACTGCGAGAAAAATCCTCGGAGAAGTATGAAGGATATCCAGTAATACCGAAATATAAATAGGACATTGCCAT
>VIGQ01000552.1:17500-29550 GCA_009663005.1 Actinidia chinensis | reverse complement strand
TGTAGGAAAATACTTTGCTTTTTCGTTGTGTATTAGAACTGAAGTAGGAAGGTGTAAATATATAGGCCAAAAGGAGAGCTGAATGGAGGAAATTAAGGTCTACCAGAATCAATTACAACCCTTAAATTGTTTAGAGCGGCTAAATGATTGGTTAATTACGAAAACAATTGTTGAAAAATTTTGGTGTAAATAAATACTTCTGACCCCGTTTGGCCAATTTGCGTTGGACCAATGATGGCATGCTTGGGGATTATCACGTAGAGTCTATCTATGGCTTTACATACTTGCAAACCGATTTTAGAGGCTCTCTTTATAGCGGTACAGAATTCTAGTACGTTAATCATGTCGGGACAAGGAAAATCACTTATTTTAAAAACACTCGTATCCCACCAAACAATTTTGTGGCTCATAAAACTTGGTTGAGTTTAATTTTGTTAACAGAAACAAACCAAACTCGAATATATTTTTTTAAATTTGTAAAACTTTAAACCAAGCTTCTGAACAATCTATTGTCTCGGGCTCGATAACTTATAATGTTAAGAATTTCCTCAAACCTACTCAGATCGGCCGTGATCGGTATATTAAAACTCGTTGGAGATCGGTTCAAATATAACAAGCAAAACCTGAACATATTTAAAACTTATTCAATTTTAATCTAGTTTGAACAATTAGTATTTTACTCGTTATCACCCCTTAATCAGATGGGGACTTACGTGGTATTTACATAATTCCCTTAATAACTTGTCATCTAAGAAATCTGTGACTAAATCAGAGCTTTGGTTCCAGAAACATGACCACGTTAGAAGCAACTAGTGTGGATAGGCAATGCTAGACATAATGTATTTTGTACAATGCATATTATATGTGGTAAAATCGATATTTTGTGAGATTCACCACAATTGAGTATGTACTATAAAAAATTAATTTTTCCCTAATTTTTGGTATGAATATTTGAGTTATGTTGATGGTGGTGCATCATGGTGTAGTAGGGTTTTTGTTAGTAATTTGAATTTTGGGATAGGATCGTACACAAAAAAATATTTCTCCGGGGCTAAAGAGACCAATTGGTACAACCCTGACTCACATCTTATTTCCAGATCCAATGTTAGATGTCAATATTTTTCTAACTACACTTTCTGTTAAAAGGTTGATTATTTTAAAACATAAGTGTGAATGTCTCAGTTGTTTAATTATAATGTTTTTTCCTTTTGGCCATCATCTAAAAACAAGAGTTATGACAAAATAATGCAATCGTACACACCTAAAGTGGGTGTGTACAAGACACACCCTTTTATAACCCTCGCACAAATAATGAAACCACCGCCCTAGTTTATAAAAACGTGACCCCTAATTATGTGCGGGCTCTCCTTGTTTTGTGAGAGACAAATAGGTGTGTCTTGTACACAACCCACACCTAAAGTGGGTGTGTACAAAGACACCCCCATTTATAACCTCTCACACAATAAGTGACACCCGCGCTCACTTTAGAAAAACGTAGAAAACCCTAATTAAGGGCGGGTTTCCACTGTTTTGTGAGAGAACAAAATGGTGTGTCTTTTACCCACGCCACCTATCACTACTTTATGACAATGATGACACACTTCTAGGAAAAATTACTACACTACAAATAACACCCATTTTATCTATATTATAAAACACAACTCATTTTGAATTTCAAATTAATCTTCCACTATTTACAGTTAAAATTTATTTGAATTAATTCAACGTGCTGAAATTTTACATTGAGATTATTTTTTTTCGTCCTCCAAAAATATTATTCATCTTCTCAAAAGTGTGAGACTCACATAAGTTCTTATCCAATTAACAAAAAAAATTTTAAATCTAGCATATTTTTTTACCTATTGAATCATTTTTTAAGTGGGACCCACACCCAAAAAATTAAACACCGCTTTCATTTCCTCTCATTTTCACCCTAACTAGCAATTTTTTTCAAAATTATGTAGTTTCTATTTATTCTCTATTTTGTAGCAATGTAATCTCTTCGGATTATGAATGTACAATGTGATCTTTTAATCTAACTTTATATGTTTTGTTTTTTAATTATAAATCTATAAGTATACTTTTAAATGTATTTTTTTTTTTAACGTATACCCGTGACACGGACAATTACTATTACTGTCTTAATAATACGGTCTTATAAAACATGCCCTAATCCTAATGAACACTGTACGGTAAGAATGGACCCCACCAGTCCGAACTTTTGGGCCTCAAGAGCATCATACCAGCTTCATAGGGTCGGGCTTTTAGCGCCCAACTCTTTAGGTTGGCTTTAGAAGGCCCTAACGATCGGATCTGGCCATTTATCTTCCAAGTTTTTCGATAGTTACGGAATCCCCATCTCATCTCTCTCTCTCTCTCTCTAGGTTTAAAGTTGATTCTCCCCATGAGTCCCACCACCTACATTCCTGATTCTCTGTCCTTACTTGCGCTCTGTAACATTATGCATATTTAGAGAGAGAGAGAGGGTGGCCGTAGGGGAAGAGGCTGGAAGTGGTGGCGAGGACTTATGACGACGGGGGTGGGGGGGGGGGGGATGGTCGGCGGCGAGTGTTGGCATAGTAAGTGGTGGGATCTAGGGTTATGGTTTCACGTTGGTGATGATATTGATGGTAAGTTTGGGATTGTGGTAGTGTTATGGTACCCTAATGTTGTAACCCCAAATGTACTCCACCATGATTGGATCATTGGGATTGGCTGAGTGTGGGGTCACCCACTTCTTCCACCATCCCAATGGCACCCCATACCCTTTTTTTTTACTTTCAACTTTTACTCCCAATTCTTTTCTCAAACTACAATTTTGTCATTTAACTCTTTTATTATTTTTTTTTAATACCTCTTTATTTCCTTTTTTTTTAATACTCCCTTGATTCTTTTTTTTTTTTTTTACTTTTACTTTCGAATTTTTATATTAAAAAAATTATAATAAAAAATTTTTATACCCCCTTTACTTCTTTTTCTTTTAATACTCCTTAATTTTTTTTTTACTTTCACTTTCACGAATTTTTTTATATAAAAAATTTAATAAAAAATTATAATTCTTTTTACTTCTCATGTTATGATTTTTTATATAAAAAAAAAAAATGAATCAAATTTTTTAATATTTTTTTTAATTTCCAATGGTTGATAGTTATATGTTATTTGTTATTTGGGACTTCCTTAAAAATTAATATGTATTTTTCTAGTTTGATTTATCATAAAACACAAAGAAAAGAGATAACTTTTAACGTATCAATATAGTGTAAATTCAATATTACATAAGACATAACTTCTAATTAATATCTTCTCCAAAAAAAATTATATTTTTTTAAATTATTTTTTTATATAAAACTTTGAAAGTGAAAGAAAAAAAATAATATCAAGAGTATTAAAAAAAAGACTCAATAACAAATAATATATAACCTATCATTCAACCCATCAAATTTTAAAAAAATCAATATTAAAACCCTTGATTCAATTTTTTTCTTTTATAAAAATAAAGGTGGAGTAAAAGAAATTATAAAATTTTATCATAATTTTATTTTTATAAAAAAATTCGGAAGTAAAGTAAAAAAAAATAGATCAAGGTGTAATGAAAAAAGAAAAAAAAAAATAAAGGTGGTTATAAAATTTATAAAAAAGATTTTTATATAAAACTTCGAAGTGAAAGTAAAAAAAATAAAATAAAGGGGTAGCAAAAAAAAAGAATAAAATTGGTTTGTATTTGCGAGAGTTATTGTGATAAAGAGAGAGGTGAGAGTTATGATAAAGAGAGAGAGTGAGAGTTACTTCTCTTTTATTTTCATTTCCAATCTCATTACACCCCGGCTGATTCCCCCCTCCCTCCCTCCCCTTCCCTTTATTTTCCATTTTATTCTATGACGTAATTGCCCGTGTCCACGGGCACTACAAAAAAAAAAACATTCTTTTCATCAATTTTGATGATTCTTATCGGCAGAAGAACAAATAAAAATATATAAAAACAATCACAAATAAGGATTAATCAGTAACTTTTCAAAAAGTAATTAATCTAATCTAACTAATATAAGAGAGCTGTTTTTTTCCCTCGACAACCCCCCCTCGATTTGACTTTTTTTTTAAAACTTTCAACTTTTTAAACCCTCAATTCTTCCTCAACTACAATTTCGCCATTCAACCATTTTATTCTTTTTTTTAATATACCTTTTATTCTTTTTTTAATACCCCTTGATTCATTTTTGTTTTGTTTTACTTTCACTTCCGAATTTTTATATAAAAACAATTATGAATAAATTTGTACCTCTTTATTTTTTTTCCTTTTACTACCCCTTGATTTTTGTTTTTTTTTTCTTTTTACTTTCACTTTAGATTTTTTATAAAAAAATTATGGTAAAATTTTTAACTTTTTTTACTCCCACCTTATATTTTTTTATAAAAGAAAAAAATATGGATCAAAATTTTAATATTTTTTAAAAAATTTTAATCGTTGTAGTTTATATATTAGTTGTTATTTGAGACTATTTTTAAAATTAAACTTGTATTTTAGTAATTTGATTTATCATAAAAATCATAAAAAAATAATTTTTTTAACGTATCAAATTATCAATACATCAATCAGTACTACTTCAACATTATATACGAACAAACTTCTAATCATATTTCCTTGCCTCAAAGAAATTATATTTTTTTTATAATTATTGTTATATAAAAATTAAGAAGTAAAAGTATAACAAAAAAATTAAGGTATTAAAAAGACTCAATTATCAAATAATATTATTATCACCACCGAAATTTTAAAAAACAATATTAAAAATCTTATTTCTATTTTTTTATAAAAATATACGGTGGAGTAAAAGAAATTATAAACTTTTAATCCATAAATTTTTTAATATAAAAATTCGGAAGTGAAATTAAAAAAAAATAAAAGATCAGGGGTATTAAAAAAAAGAAATAAAGGGGGGGTATAAAATTTTAATATAAAAAATTTATATAAAAATTCAAGTGAAAGTAAAAAAAATAAAATAAAAGGATATTACAAAAAAATCAAAATGTTAAATATGAAAGTGATGGAAGGAAGATAGAGTGAAGTGGATTATTTTTTGGCGGGAAAAAATAAGTTGAAGTGAAATCTGAGCTGTTAGATCAACTCAAATGGATTTCACCGTAAATAGCGAGAGATATATTTTGAATTCAACATAGTTGTGATTTGTTTATAGACTTTAATTGCCCTGTACCCCGGGCACTATGCAAAAAAGTAAAAATATCATTTCATCAATTGGGGGGGATGATTTTTCATCGCAGAAAAATAAATAAAATAAAAAACACTCACAATAAGGTAGTTCTGTTCTCAGAACTTTCTTAAAAAATTAAATAATTTAATATAAAACTAACCATAAGAGAGTTTTATTTTCTTACCCCCTGACATCCCCACCCCTCGATATATAATTTTTTTGACTTTCAATTTTTACTCTCAATTCTTTCTCAAATTACAATTGTCATTCAACCATTTTATTCTTTTTTTAATACTCTTTATTATTTTTTTTAATACTCTTTTATTTTTATTTGTTTTACTTTCACTTTCGAAATTCTTTATATATAAAAACATTATGATAAAATTTTTAACTCGTTTATTTTTGCCTTTTAAAACCCTTGATTTTTTTCTTTTTACTTTCACATCCAAATTTTATATAAAAAAAATTATGATATAAAAATTTTATAGTTTGTTACTCCCACCTTAGTTTTTATAAACGAAAACAAATAGGATCAAAATTTTAATATTTTTTTAAAAATTTGATGTGTTGCTAGTTATATGTTATTTGTTATTTGAGACTATCCTGAAAAATTAATAATGTATTTAGTTAGTTTAATTTATAATTAAAAATATATAGAAAAATAATAACTTTTAACGTTATTAATACAATAGTTACATTCAATTTATATAAGAACATAAATTTCTTATCAATATCTCTTACAAAAGACATTATATATATTTTTATAATTTTTATATCAAAATTTGAAAGCGAAAGTAAAACAAAAAAAAAAGAATAAATGTATTAAAAGAAAAAGAAATTAAAGAAGGTTATAAAATGTTATATAATAAAATTCGAAACTGAACGTCAAAAAAAACGGAAAAAGAGATATATTTAAAAAAGTATAAAGAGTTAAATTTGAAAGTGATGTGTGAGGAGAGAGAGTGAAAGTGAATTTTAGCGGGAAAGGAGGAAAAAATAATTTGAGATGAAATCTGAGCCATGTTTTAGATCAATTCAAATGATTCAGCCGTTAGTAGATAGCAAGAAGATAGATTTTGCACTCAAACGTATATTGTGATTTTATTATAGAGATTAAGATGGGGTGTACTTAGGAAACGGTGTGCACTGTGAGACAAAATTAGTTTGCATTTTGAAGCTCTCCCAGCCCTTTCACTTTACTCCAGCACATTCTAAAGTTTTGAAGTGTTTTTTTTTTTTTTCTGAGCCTTCATGTGTGGTGTGAATTCATTTCGTACAGTGTCCTAAAGAAGAACGAAGAAATAAAAAATTTTGAAGCAGAAAATTCTTAGGTAAGACAACCCTTTATGTGAAGTAAATTACTTCATTTATTTTAAAAAAAATAATATTCCAGTGAAACTTCAAATCTATCTAGAAAAGCATCTATACCAAGCAGACTCACAAAAGCAATGCATGAAACCTCTTCCTGCATTGATACAATGCCGCTTTTACACCTTTTTGTCCAAGAATACGTGAGAAAGTAGTGGAAAGAATATAATTGACGTGAAGGGGGGAGAGAGAGAGGGGTGGGGGAAGTAGAATATATAAGAGTTATAAAAGAAGCGAATCTAAGATAGAGAGAGACAAAGAAAATTTTTAAGGTTGTATCCTAAAAACTCCTGTGAATTGCACCCGTTGGAGTTAACTATCGAGGATCTTTTCCCCTCTCTCTCTTCCTCTCCCAGTGCATTTTCGGGTCAGCTTTTCTATTCCTAACAATACTTTCTATGTTTTTCTATGTTGTTTGTTTGGTTTGTTTGGTAAATACTCCTATATGCCTTTATGCGCGATATTGTGGTTGATTCTGGTGAATTTTGGCGATTATTTTATGGGTTTCTTTGGTTGAGGTGATTTCAGTCCATTGCTTCCTTTCGTGTTTTTTTTTTTTATTTGAGCTTATTCATTGGACACAGTTCTTTTTTATTCTCATAGTAACATATATCAATCCTTCTATCCGTCCCTTATTGTATGAACGCGTATTATATGTCCATGCTCTATTTCCATTTCGGTTTTGATTATCCTTACGAGTAAGGTAGGGTCGTCTTGTGACGGTGGATTTGTGATGTAATTTTTAGCTTGTTCTCCCATTTGAACAAAAACAACAAACTTACAAGTAGACCAAACAGACATGAGAGAGACCAAAAGCAGTTTCCAAAATCTTGGCAAATATTCATGGTTAAGCTTGATTCCATATCGTATGATTCTGTCCTTGTATATACTGTGATTGATTCATCCTTTCATTTTTTAATCCTTGTTGATATATTTCCAAGTATGTTACCTGCTTGTATCTCAATTTCTCCCTGAAGGAAACAACTACTATATTGATCATAAGTTTTGTGAATTTATGTTCACCTATTAACAATAGGAAAGCAACTTACGTGGTCTGGGTTTCTTACTTAGTATTACACATGTAATATAAATTGATATATTTTTTAAATTTAAATTAATTAAATAATCGTTAATCGTTACTGTAAGGGTTTATAAGTATCTAAAAAATATTTTTGATATACATTAGTTATATGTATGAAATGAAATATCTAACCTCCTTTTAAGTTAGTTGACACCTGAGTAGGATACAGTTTTTCAAAAATAATATAAGGAACGTTACAATGTACTTTTCAAAAATAATATAAAAAACATTGCAATGAACTTTTATATTAATAATATTTTTTTTTTGATAAGTAACTTTTATATTAATAGTATATTTATTAAGTAAGCACCAATGGTTAGGAATTCTACATGGCTCATTGGATCAGCCTTATGGACCTCAAATCTCCCCTAATGTTACTTATTTTAAGAAAAAAGACATTTAATTTTTAATTTTGCCCACAAATTTAAATTTTGTCAATCAATCCTAAACTATATGTCACGCCCTGGTTTCAAAAACCCAGATAAGTGAATAAAAAGACTTAAAATAATCTAACTCTGAAAATTATTATAATTCCAGCAGTCTCCCCTATAAAATGAACTACTCGACAGTAGATCCGTCTCAAATTAACCTAATAAACAATACAACAACAACAATTAGGCTCAACATAAATCAAATACAAGGCCACTACCGAACTCAATTACAACAACAACTAAAATAAATTAATATCTATGCTCATTTAAATTTTCCTTTACAAAATTTACAAAAGAATAGTAAATTTGACACCTTTGGGACATCTACATGATCTCGGTCTCTGCACATTCACCTATAATGATTTCCAACAATCTGGCTAAGCATAAAGCTAGTAGAGAAATTTAATAGAATTAATAAATTAAAATAATACTCACACAGTCATACAGATGCACATCCTGTCACACACATATTATCCAACAAGAGGGAAACAGAGGAAAAAGGGGAAAGAAAGGTAGCACACAAGCAAGCAAATAGCCTCACACACACTCTCACCCCTCTAACCATATCACAACCAACACATGCTCCAATACAATCAACACACACACCTCTAACGACAACACTGCTAACACACGCTCCAACTCATGATACAAACACAAAGAGAAAATCAACTAGTGTCCAGTGTACATCCTCCACAAAGGCATATACCATTCAAACAATCCTTACCTCTCACAGGTTAACATCCCTTTCACTCTCATGCTAGGCATGTTACTTGATCACATCATAAAAAGAGAGAGAATCAGCTCTTGGCCGGTGTACATACTCCGCAAAGGCATGCACCACTTGACCAATCCATAACAGAGAAAGAGAAAGAGAGAGAGGGAGAGAAACAACTCTTGGGTATTGTACATCCTCCGCTATCTCTTTCCAAGGCATGTACCAAACTACCCACATAGTTTTATCTTCAGGACATTGTACATCATAGGCTACCATTCTCCAATGCATATACCGCACTACCCAATCTATTTCATTCTCGCGGCTCAACAATCCTCTTCCACTCCCTTGCATAGGCATGTTTAACCTCACTCTTGGCTCTAGTTTAACAACCTCACTCCTACCCCTTTCTAAAATATGTACACAACCACACACGCAACACACCGACTCTAGGTAGGCACACTCCTCACGTAAGTCAACATATTACCACACGATCACGCAAGTTACAAGCTAAACATCAATTACACAATTTCAGTGTTCTAAAAAGCGCTAGGCGTAAGCGGGCGGCCGGGAGGGGGGGGCTAGCGCCTAGTAATAAATGATCAAATATCAAATTCTAACAAAGAAATGATATCAAAATAGTAGAGTTCAATTGTTTAACGTTGAATAATACTAAGAGGAAGATAGAAATGACAGAAATTAGGTCTCTAAAAAGCGCTAGACGGTAAGCGGGGGGCCGGGGGGGCCAGCGCCTAGGTGGGCCTAGGCGGCTTGGACGGCCAGGGGGCCTAGCAGCGCGAGTTTTTTAGCGACAGTTTCTCTGTGCAACAATTTTCAATAGCTTTCAATAAACAATTTTAAGCATATTTAAAAGTTGCAATTCAACTATCATCACGAAAACACGTAAACACTACCACTGTACAATTAAAGTCCAATCGGCCAATATTCCAACACAGATATGCAAAAGCTTGTTTTTTGAGAAGAAGTCCAACGCTTGGATCCAACTGCCCCTTTAATAATATATAAACATATATATGCCAAATCACAAATATTAGTTGCAACGAATCCCCTTTTATCGTAGGGCTTTTTGCTTTAAGGAAACTAGTTTTTGCATTATATATTTTTATTTTATCGTTGAAAATGATTGAAGTACGAAAATAATGCATCAAAAACATATGGAAGTATTATCTTTTTTTTTCACATTATAATATAGACTCATCCATTATGCATGGACTTGTTTAGTAGCTAAACGGGATTGACGGATGATTTTGCCGATGATTTAGACGCATGATCTTAAGAATTAATCATGCATTTTCTTTACATTTTATAGCTCTCTTTGTCATTTATTCTCTTCTAAATTCTTAATTTTCCTTGTGTGTGGTGTTGTATTCTATCTTTTTTATAGGAAGTCACCATGGAATACGTTAGCCAAGTTGTTGGGAGAATTGTGGATTATGCAATGACAAAGTTGGGGGGCAAATTGGTTACTTGATTCATTATAAGAGAAATATGAAAAACTTGGAACAACAAGCTAAGAGCCTTCAAAATAAGAGAGAGAACATGCAACGACAAATTGAAACTGCCAAAAAGAACCTGGAAAATATTGAACAAAAGGTTCAAAATTGGGTTACAGAAGTGGATGCCATCATCTCTCGCACACAAACGTTGTTGGAAGCGGATCAAGAGAAAGCCAATCATAGGTACTGATAAGCATTTTCCTATATAGAGTAAGGTTTCATTGCATTATTAAGACACTCATATGTGATTTTATGTTTGTTCACAATGAGTTGCACGAAGTACGTTATTGTCACATCTATGTAGATGCTATGTTCATAATGGTTGGTGAAGATGAATTACTCTTTTTGACAAAAGTTTTAGCACCGAAGACTATAGAACATAAATATTGATGAATGACTTGGTGTTCAAATTATGTTCCCTAATAAGTCTAATCTATACTGTGTATTATTGCAATACATTATGAGGTCTATGAGCTTGAAAGTCTCAACATATTTTTCTTAATTTTTTGAATTTTTTTAAAAGTGAAAAATGACATGTTGCAAATCCATGGATCCAAATTAAAATTATATAATTTGACGAAATTATTAGATATTTTCTTAAATAATACTGCTTTCAAAATTAGTCCGCCAAAGTACTTCATCACTGATGTTAATATGGTAATAATTTTGATATTATTAACCTTACAAGTTATTCACATAGAGATTATTAGGGACGATGAGGGGTACAATTTTTCTTTTTTTTTTTTATTTTATCTTTTATTCTCGTTCAAACTTTTATAAATTCATTTTTCTCCACAATCTTTAGCTCATAAAAAAACTATCCATATTAATCCTTTCATTTCTCCTCTTTACATACCACACTAAATCATCAATGATATATTTTCCTTTTCGTTAAAGGGATTTCTATAATTTATTTTTTTTATTTCCTTTGTACATTATTATTTAATATTTTTTTCATGTTGATTTGACTATTCACGCTATATGCTAATGAATATTGTCTTAATATATTGTGTTCTTGCTTGTGTTAATCACTTTGTTTTCTATTTGATAAAGATTGCCCTGAGATTTGAAAAATTATTTGGTGTTTTTGGAGCATTGCTACAAATGCCTTAGAACTATGCATTTGTGTGCTCACTATTTTTGTTTAGTATGTATATATATGTATATATGATTTTTTTTTTTGAGGAATATAAGAACTTCATTAATAATAAGAAAATAAGAGAACGCATAAATAAAAACAAGCCATTATAAAAATATATAAATGAATGAGACTACGACTCTAGCAGAATAAATATATGAATCTAGCATGCATAAATATCTACATACACTTCCACTCTCCGTTCAAGCAAAAATTTTCCAAGTTGTTTGTTTAGGAGATAAGCACCTTATTCGCGGTGAATGAAGGCATTAATCATTGGATTGACACTTCGGTTTGTGAGTAATGTTCATTTAAAAAAATTGGTTGTTCTAAGATTAACAAGAAAAAATGTACCAAAATTATTATTAACATTCATATATAATAGTTATTTAATAATTATTGTTTTCAATTGGTAGTTCGATTGCTTTTTTATGTGTTATATTCTTTATGATGGGTTTTGTATTTTATTTGTTTGAAGTATGGTACTACTGATAAATATAGAAAGATGATCAAAATAAGGTTTGGTCCAATGAAGTGATAGAAGGGAACCAAATACATATAATATGTGATGATAAAGAAGTTCGATTATGGTATAA
>VIGQ01000552.1:5000-12500 GCA_009663005.1 Actinidia chinensis | reverse complement strand
AGGGTTGCAAAAATTTGCTTACCTCTCGAAGAGAAGATGTCTGCAGAAAATGGATGCTCAAAAGACTTTCCCCATCCAAGTCTTATTAATGACCTCGAAGCCTGGGTTCTGTTTAGGAAATGGTTGGTGAAGCCGCGGACTCTTCTGATGTGAATAACATAGCGAAAGAGGGGGCTAGGAGATGCGGTGGCCTGCCAATTGCATTGTGACAGTTGGAATGGCTCTTAAAAGCAAAAAAAGTACGTGTGGATGGATGTAGCCCAAACAGCGGGAAAAGCCTATTCCCAATCGAATCGAAGGGATGAATGCATTGTGTATTCTGTCTAAAGTTGAGTTACAAATATTTAGAAACAGAGGAAAGCAAAGTCATTTCTTATTGTGCAGCCGGTTCCAGCAGGATTAGAAATTTCAGTGGAAACATTGGTGCAATATGGAATGGGCATAAGGTGGTTTCAGGACGTGGACCAGACAAGATGGTAGAGTTGAGCTCGTGCGCTGGTGAGCACTCTCCTGTCATCTTTTCTGTTGTTAAATGCGGGAGATGACCTATTTTGTTAAGATCATGATCTTGTCGAGAGCGCTTGCAATAGTAATTGCTCAAAGAGAGAACAAGTACATGGTAAAAGTGGTGCTGGACTAGAGAATGGCGAACCTGAGACATATTTCAAACTTACACAGGGAATCTCGTTGATGTCGAATGATATTTGTGGGCTTCCGGATGGGCTAGAATGCCCAAACTAGAGGACTTTACTGCTACAGCAGAATCGATTCAATCTAATATGCGGAAATTCACCCATTTCTTTCAAGGAATGAAAGATCTGAAAGTCTAGATATGAGGTTCAATCAAATATGTCCTGCCGCCGTCTGTTTCATTGCTAGAACTCGAACTCTCAACTTGATTAATGGAGTTGGGTGATATACATTTATTGGAACACTAAAACAACTGAGATTCTTGACCTATATGGATCTAATAGTTCAAGTGGTACCAGGAGATTTCACCAATTGACTCATCTTAGGTTATTGATTGAGAGCTTGTAATGTCTCATGCAATAGCTCAAGGGTCATATCAGTTCTTTGTAAATTCGAGGAGTGGTACTTTGATGACAGATTTTACTAAGGGCTGTTGAAGGAGAAGGGAAGGAGAAAAAAATTCAAGAACCAGTGCCAGCCTGCCTGAGCTAAAGTCTCTGTCTCGATTGACACGTTTATTATGGTTGTCCCAGATTACTGATTGTTGCCCCACGACCTGAACCTCAAACCTTACCAAGATTTTCATAGCAATAGGCAATTATTTTCCTGAACAAAGATTTGAGAAAACAAACTGAGTCTCACCTCGATACGAGATTGAGTGAGGCCAGCAGGTTTTGGTAAACGAGAACAGAAGCTCTATCTTTAAGAAATTGCGGGGTTTGGTGAATAATGACCTAGACAACGACAGTCTTAATCAGAGATGTGAATCTCGAGTCAGCAATGAATTAAAATATCTCCTAGACACGGTTGATCCAACGGAGGTCTGCCGCAACTTAGAAAAATGAAACTTTCTGACATGTCATCCTTTATTGAAATATGTCATGGCCCAATCACATATGAGTCCTTAAGGAAGGTGCGACACTAAAATTGTATGTTGTAATGCTATGGTCACATTGCTGCCATAATGTGTTAAGCAGGTTGCATGCCTTCAAACTGTCATCGCTGAAAGTTGTCATCTCTGCAAAATGTATTTGATCTCGAAGGGCTTGCAACCGGAGGGGGAACAGAACTGAGTTTCTCTCTACTTTAGAAAAACTTGAACTTTTGGAGTTGCCTGAGTTGATAACATATCTGGAAGGGCTACCTTTCATCTTGTGAACCTTTGTAATCTAAAGGAGAAGGTCAATTTTACTACTGTCGCAGGTTATACGAATATTTCCACCATCACTGGTACAGAAGCTGTCTGCCTTGACGCGATTCGGGTCGTTGTTGCAGAAATCTAGAGGAAATCTTGGGAACACATAACGAACACAAATAGAGGTAGTTGTACCGGGAAATCTCCTCGGCACAAATTATGAGCTGCGGAACTTGATTACTGTTGAGGTGCGCGCGTGTGATAAATGAGATATATATTTCCCCTCCCGTTGCTAGAGGGTCTGTGCTACTCCGAAATATTGGATACAAAATTGTCCAATGTTGGAATCCATAGTTGAAGAAGAGTAAAGGAGAAGAAACATATCATTCTATTGGAGAAGGTCGTTTTCCCTCACCTGTATCAGATAATACTTTTTCAATCTGGACAATCTCAACTGTTTCTGCAAAGGTCGTTATGCTTTGGAAATATCCCCTTTGGAAGAAATAGTAATAAAGCGTTGTCCCAAAATGGGATATTTGGTCATGGTGCTCAAATATACCCAAACCTAAAGAAAGCGCATTTTGAATGGGAAGATGAAGTAATGGAAGGGTGACCTCAATTCCACTGTAAAGAGATCCAACCAAAAGTACATTGTCATAGCTGAGCAGCTTATAATGATTTGTGCATTCGCTACGTTTATGCCACTAACAGTGAGTGCTTTGGCAGGCAAACCCCAGCATGCTTGCGATCAGTACTCTACCATAAAGTTTTGATTGCCCTCTTACATCTCACTTGAAGCATTTGTCAGGTTTCAACTTTTATCTTTGCCTCCACCAAATGCACAATTCTTCATTTTAGCAATTATACTAGACAAAAAATGTTAGATTAGACCCTGATTATCCAATATATTGTTTTTGGTAAACAGGTGAGGTTAGGGAAAATAATCTATTTGAAGTGACACTGACGTATATTAAAATGCAAAAACCTCAATGGAATTGAGAAAATCGTAGAGTATAATATTAATCATATCCATGTTATGCTATGACATTTTTTCATAATGAACCACTTGACTTAAACATTACCGAACTAACAGTATTATGGAAGAAACCTTTCACTTTTGTTATTGGCAAAATTTTCTGTTATATTTATATATATTCATTTCTGATGAATTGTTTGGCAGTGAGGAAACTGGTCGTAGTTACTTGTGATGGCGTATGGGGCTGTGGGACATAATGTTGGGGCTTATTGTTCGTAGTTACTGGTAATGCAATGGCGATTGCATGGTGGGAGATGGAAGCTTCTAGTATTATTTATTATAGTTTGCTGCTGCGTTATAAATATGAATAAAGACAAAAAATCAGTTGTGATAATCTTACTTGCTTAATCTATTTTCCTGGTTGTTGAGTAAGAACGTTGTCTACCGTCTTGATATGTATATATTTGATGTGTTATCTCATATTAAATAAATTGAGACAAAATCATAGAACTTGTTTGCGTTAAAAATATTACGCTGTTGTGAGTACTATATATGACCGTGTTATATTAGAAATAATAAAAAATTATTGGTAGGGAAATTGTGGTAAATGTTAGGACCTTTATTGATAAAAAATTATATAGTGAAATATTATGATTAATGTGATAATGTTATATTTGGTACATCATATATTACAAATTTTTTGGGTTTGTTGTAGCCATCTTGAATCTTAGTTGTTTAACATGTTCGATCAATGGTGATAAATGTTAAATTTGACGTATCATATACACCATTTTTTTGAGGTATATATTGAGACACTCTTGAATTTACTTGTTTACATGGGAGCTTTGAATGCATATTTTATGTAGCAATATCACTATTCAATAAACTTTAATGACAAAAATTAATCAACATAATATTTTTTAAGACACTAACAAAAAATTCAGATTTGTTATTCCAATGATAGTCTCAAATAACAAATCTAGATTTTTCGAATGTGTTTTAAAAAAAAATAATGTTTAATTAGTTTTGAATTAAATTTTATAAATTCAGAGAAATTTTAAAAAAAATTTATAAATTTGATCAATAATAATATTTTTTTTTTATAAAACACATAAGGTGGAAGTAAATAAATTATAACATTTTCATAAAATTTTTTTTACTGCAAAATTTATGTTTTATATATATTTATATTCATTCTTCTTATGTAATTATTTTGCAGTTGGGGTGGGAACTTGTTCGTAGTTACTGTTGATGGCGTATTGGCATGGGTGTGAGATGCTACTTGGGGCTTCCAGTATTATTTATTATTTAGTTTGTTGCTTGCTATAATATGAATAAAGACAAAAATCAGTTGTTGTCCTCTTACTTGATCAATCTATTTTCCTTTCCTGTGTTTGATTATGTAAAATGTTGTCTACTGTATATTGGTATATATTGTGATGAGTGTTAATTCTCATATTAAATAAATAAGGCAAAATCTATATAATTTGTGTCCTGTATAATAAAATGTTACGGTCAAATATGGTATATATTATGAATCGTGGACTGTTGAATAGTCAAAAAAAATTGTGTTTACGAATTATTGTGGTAATATTAAGAACCTTTGTGATAAAGAATTTTTTTTTTTTGTATGATCGGTTGTAATGAATATTACGATTAATTGTGATAGTGTTGCACTTGGGCACAATCACATATACCATTTTTTTTTTTTTGGGGGGGGGGGCAGGGTTGTAACACTCTTGAATGTTCTTTGTTTACCTGGGGATTAATTTGATAATTTTATACTTGGACAACCATATCCTCTATTAATTGTCCAGCGAGTCATTCATGGTGACCTGCAGATGGCCTTGAGTTGTAGAGGCTTCAAAGTTTTGTTCTCGTCATCAATAAAAACGTCCATTACATTCTGGAAGCGATTCATCCACCAACCAAATGTAGTACAGAACCGAACAGTTCAGTTTGTGTCATTATTTTCGTTTGATTTTTGGGTTAATCGGTTTTGCAACTTAGAAACAAAAAAAATCCACCATTATAGCTATCACTATATCACACATTACAAATGAAATTACGCATCAATGACAAGGATTCATCGTTGGTTGGTTCCTCCATTATCTAACATTAAAACAAGGTTATGAAGCCGAAATCTACAAGGGAAAATGCTGCATGTTAGGCCTCGAAATTTGTGGTAAGTTAACATATTTTTCTCCCCTTAATCTTTAGTCTTTTATACCATTTGGTGCCTAAATAATATTAATTATTCTTATAATTTTGATTTAGGATTCAAATGGAGGCGTTAAAAAAGGCAACCGAAGCTAACTGGAACGATTTTGAATAGCTTTTCAACATTGTTTTCGTAATCTCTGGGCATAACTCTCTCATACAAAGCTCCGATTGATATAATTCAAGATGATATAGAACAACCAGAAATTCTCTAAACTTTAATGTTTGAGTTTTCAGATATCTCGCTGAATTAGGTCGAAATTGTTATTTAAAGTAAGTTCTGAAATTCTTATTAGAATGCATTCTAATCACGCAGATTGATGAATTTTTCAACTAAGTTGGAGTTTTAGAATGTAATGTGGGGCTTAATCAAAATTGAAGTACCCATGTAAAACTTTTCGGAAAAGTATTATGGGCAAAATCCGAGTTCGTTGGGCTCTAAAGAAGTTTCAAAAATCGGGTTTGAATCCTATTTGTGGTAGATTTTCTGTTCCGCGCACAACAATATTCAAATAGGCTTATCTAGAGTTTCAAATATCTGAATCAAGATCTTCAAAACCCAAATTCGTCTACACATCCAGAGCTACAATCTTTATTAAGGCCAAGGTCCAAAAATCGTTTTCAATATGAAAAGCTGTGCAAATTGGAGGGGAGTTTTTTTTTATCTTCTAATCTGATGAAGAATTTATGGATGAGGAAGTCCCTATGCTTAGAGTAATATGATGAGATTAAGATAGTTTCAAATCCCCTATTTTTTAAGCCTAGATATATTATCATTAGTGCACTTTTTTGAAAAAAAAGAAATACGGGGAAAAACGAACATAAAGAAGGAGATTTGACAAAAGAGGACCTCACAATTGGAGATAGACCGGATGAAGTTTTTTTGGCTTACAAAAAAGAGGGCCTCCTTGATATCAGGGGGAACACATTTGAAAAGTGGGGGGTAAGAGACATTGGGTATAAAGTTTTATTTTGAAGAGAGCGTATTATTTTTACCATCTCATTTTCTTAATTTTTGAGTTTGAGTTTTTTTTATGATAGAATAATTAGAAGTTTTTCAATACTTATGGCGATATTCGGATTTTAGTTCAGTTTTTAAACAACATCCAGGTTCTTTATATTTTTTGTTTATTTGATTTACTTTAGTAATAATTTAATTGTTTTTTTAAGTTTTTAGATTTATTGCTTATTGTTCTACATTGATGCAATTGGAGTAGAATTCTTCTGTTTTTTATTATTTTTTACATGATTGCAACTAGCGTAGAATTCTTTATCAATTTTTTTATTCAATATCATTTGGTAATTTAATCAGTTTTTATTCATTCACAATTTATTTTTATTTAAATATGTCTGGCTAGATTAGAGTTAGGTTAGGGTGAACTCGGTTTTGAACCGAAGTTCCCGAAATTCCTCAAATGTGATTTTAATGTAATAAAATAATTAATCAATTTACCTGATCGTTTCAAAGATCTGAAATTGTGGATGTATGTTAGGGTAAATTATAGTTTTGGGAAACATTAGTTAGTTTTCCTGCATTCTGATTGTAGCAAAAAGATCTATTTTTCGAACTTCATCAGGATTGTAAAAATAAACGGGTTACGAATCGATATCATTCTTAGCACTCGTGTGAATGTTTATGATTATGGACTTGTGCTAGAATTGGTATGTCGGCCTTAATTTCAGTTCACCATTTTGATCAATTTAACTTTAACCCCTGTCACCATAATTGTAAGATTTTAATTATAAGATTAGGTTTAAAATTGTGCGATTACTTTCATAACTTAATTAAAACTGAATTCAATTGTTAAATATTTCGCTTAGGCCTACAATATTCCGTGGGAACTAATGAGATAAATTGAGGAATTTAGGGAATTTAGGTTGATGAATGGAGGGATCTCATGGCTTAACCATTTTTAATGTTTGTCCAATTATAATTTCACTCGATACCTTTTAAAATTATAATTCTATCCGCAACTTTTTATCTTCCACCCCCTCCGTTAACCTAATATTCTAAGTTGTCTAATACGTTGCCAAAGCTCTCGAAGATTCGATATGGTTATCAAGTTATTTTATTTCGTGAAACATTTGGTTATTGCACCATATAGCACGCGAACAACTGCAAAACCCAAACTCGATTTAAATTTCAAAACCAACCGTTTGAGCTAGTTAACAAAACTGAAACTAAACCAAATTTTTGGTAAGTTTGGTTTTCAGTTTTCAGTTTTCAGTTTTTCTGACTCCTAGTGACGTAGGAGTACATGTTAAATGGATAGGAAACCGAAATGTCGCTTTTAGGCCCATCCTTTGGTAGGTTTGGCCCTGCATGACCCGACCCGACACCGCCCATGACAAATTTATGAGTTCCACTTTAACACTTGTTTAGTCGATTATTAGTCATTCGTAGTTTATCTTCCAATAGTGGTTCCATAAAATCTCTATCTCTCTCTCAGTTTATATGATTGATTCTCCCCATAACCCA
>VIGQ01000552.1:0-2500 GCA_009663005.1 Actinidia chinensis | reverse complement strand
ATTCTTCGTTGGAATAGCCATAGCACAGAGAGGTGGCTCGGGGATGGGGTGGGATTGGGGGGTGGGGTGGGGTGGTGCATTTGTGGGACAGTTGCAAGGGCTGACAAATCGAACGCAAGGGATATGTAGATTGATTGCAGCCAGACAACTAAAAAAAGCTTGTGCCAAAACGAATCAGGGGATGGATTGCCAATTTTATGTATTTCTCTATAGTTGAGTTACAAATATTAGAAAGTGGGCGGCAAACAAAGTCACTGTTCTTTCTCTGACAGCTTGTTACAAGAGGATAGAAGGGATTTTCCAGTGGAGGAAATATGGTAACAATTGTGGGAATGGGTTGTTTTCAAAAGATGTGGACACAATAGAGATGCTGATTAGAGCGCGAGCTTGGTTGAGTACTCTCCTGTCATCTTTTCTGTGTTTAAAAGCGAAGATCGACGGTTTTGTTAAGATGCATGATGATGTTGTCGTGACGTGCAATAGGAATTGCCTCTAAAGAAGAGAACAAGTACATGGTAAAAGCTGTGTGGGCTAAGGAAATGGGCCAAACACCAATACCATATTTTAAAATTACGCGGGGATCTCGTTGATGGTGAATCATATCAAGAGCACCGGATTTGCTCGAATGCCCAAAACTATAGATTTACTGCCTACAGGCGAATTCATATCGATCTAATCTTGAAATTCATCCCAATTGCTTTCAAGGAATGAAAGATCTTAAAGTAGTATTAGATGTGAGTTCCATAAAATATTGTCTATGCCACCATCTATTCCATTACTGGCCCCAAAAACACTTCAAACACTCGGCCTTGTTGGTGCTTGATGGGTGAATACCATAATTGGAACCCTAAAACAACTTGAGATTCTTAACTTCGCAGATCTGATATTAAGAGGCTCCCCCCAAACACAATTCAGCCAATTTACTAATATGAGGTTTTGATTGAGAGGTTGTTGCCATCTCCCCGAATAGCGCCAAGTGTCATATCAAGTCTTTGTAAATTAGAAGAGTGTGTACTTCGATATGGACGTTTTGAAAGAGGAGAAAAATTCAAGAAGAAACCATGCCAGCTTAATGAGCTGAAAATATTGGTCTCGATTGATGAGTTTAAAATTGTTGTCCCAAATGCTGATTTGTTGCCCTATGACCTGAAGCTTCAAAACCGAAGAGCTGGTAAAACCTTACCAGCTTCTCATATCAGTATGCAAACATTTTTTCTCCAAGCCTATATGAGACACACTTGATTTACTTTGAAGAATTTACGAGATTGAGTGACCATTTGCTTAACGACAACCGGAAGCTCTATTTTTAGTAATTGCCGGGGTTTAAAGAATTTATCAAGGACCTATACAACGACCAGTTTTGATGAATTGAAGTTTTTGAATCTCAATTCTGATATGAAATGAAACATCTTCTAAACATGGTTGATTGGGCTCCAAGGGTGGTCTTCAGAAATTTGGAAGAATTGCACCTTTGTGGCCCTAACATACCGTGCATGAAATATGACATGGTCAACTCGCATCCGAGTCCTTCAGTAAGTACAAAAACTAGAAGTGGTGTCTTGACGGTTCAATGTTGAATATTATGCCATCCAATTTGCGGAGCAGGTTGCAATACCTTGAAGTGTGACAGCTCATAGTTGTATTCTGCAAAATGTATTTGACTCGAAAAGGGCTTGCAACTGAGGGGGAAGGGACTGAGTGCTCTCCAGGTAGAAGAACTTACTCTTTATGTTTGCCTGAGCTGATGCATATTATGGATGGGGCCCCTTCGTTGCCATGAACCTTTGTAACCTTGAGACCCGCACCCAGTCAAAATCTCCGTAGTGTTGTTCCAAGGTAAGGACGAATATTTCCTCCATCATTGAGTACAAGGCTTGTCTACCTCGAGAAGCCAGTGATCAAAAGTTTGCAGTATATGGAGGAAATTTTTGTTAAGGATAACGAAAAAACGGAATGGAGATAGTTGTACCAGGGGGAAAAGAGTCTCAGCACGAGTATGCAGACTTGACTAGGGCGGAGTGTACTTGTGGAAAAATTGAGAACAGATTTCCCTCTCCATGATAAAGTTCTAGTGCAACTCCGTTATCTAGAGATACATGGTTGTTGCCAATGGTTTGAAGCCACAGTTTTGAAGAAGATAAAAGGAGAAGAAACAAATATTATTCTATGAGAAGATTGTGTTTAGCCTGCATGAGTTAAGATAGTCATCTCAAAAGTCTCACTTGTTTCTGAAAGGTCATTATGCTGTCGAATATACATATTTTGAAGGAATGCGTTTCGTGGGCCGTCCCAAAATGGAGATATTTGGGGTCACGGTGTTAAATGACGCCCAACCTAGAGGAGATAGTTGCATGCAAGATGGGGGAGATGAAGGAATTTGGACAGGGTCACACAATCCAGTGTTCAACAGATCTTCAACCAAAAGATATATGTCATTAACATGCATCTCTGGAGGGAGAGTAGATTACTGGTGATTAGTGAATTTTGTTGATGACATATA
>VIGQ01000546.1:0-20000 GCA_009663005.1 Actinidia chinensis | reverse complement strand
GATTAATTATTTTGACTAAGTACTACTGCCAAAATACATGTCCTCCACACCTTTAAGTAGTGAGGTAACGTAACAATTGTTTTAAATTTTGTAATGTTTTTTTTTTTTCGGCCTTAATTGACTTTGAACTTGAAGTTCCCGGTTCAATTTCAAGCTTAAGTTAATTAGTATTATTAGACAATGCCTTATGTTGTATCATTGTCTTCAACTTTTGTTGAGTTGAAATTTTGGTGTAATATTATTATGTATTAACTGTTTTGGAATTTGTTTTTTTATTTTGTCGAGGACTAATGGTATTGACTATCGGTTCAACTTCAAACTCAAGTTATTTAGGTATTATAAGTCGATGTAATTTGTTGTCCTTTGTCCAATTTCAAATTATGAGACTTGGAATTCTTGAGTAATGTGTAGTGACTATTTTGCATTGTTTTATTTTCGAGGATTAATGATTTTGACTAAGGTACTTACTCCACAAAATACATATGTCGCACACCTTTAAATATTGAGGTACGTAACAATTATTTAATTTTGTATATTTTTTCGGCCTTAATACTTGAATTTGAAGTTTTCCGAGTTCAATTTCAAGCTCAAGTTAATTAGGATTATTAGACAATACCTTATGTTGTACATTGTCTATATCATTTATGTTGAGGTTGAATTTTTTTGTAATAAATTATTGACTGTTTTGCCTTTGTTTGTTTTGCGAGTACTAATGCCCGATTGACTATGGATTAACTTCAAAAAACTCAAGTTAATTAGGTTTATTAATCATGTCATAAGTTGTACTTTGTCATTTCAAATTATCTGATTTGGGGGGGGGGGGGGGGGGGGGGGGAACTTTTGAGTAATGTGGGTACTGTTTTTGTATTTATTTGTTTTTGCGAGGATTAAATGATTTTTGACGACATAACTTCCAAAATACATGTCTCCAAACCTTTAATATTAAGGTACGTAACTATGGTTTTAATTTGTATGTTTTTTTTTGCCTAATTGACTTGAACTTGAAGTTCCCCGGGTTCAATTCAAGCTCCAAGTTTATTAGGTTTTATTAGACAATCCTCTGTTGTTACATTGTCTATAATCAACTTTTTGTTGAGTTTGAATTTTTTGTGTAAATATTATGTATGAACTGTTTTGTTTATTTTATTTGCGAGACTAATGGTGTTAACTATCGGGTTTCAACTTCAAGCTCAAGTTATTTAGGTATTGTTAGTCGATGTCATATGTTTTACGTTGTCAATTTTCAATTTAATGGTGACTTGATTTTTGAAGTAATGTGTCAGTGACTATTTGCATTGTTTTATTTTGCGAGGATTAATGATTTTGACTCAAGTACTCCCAAAATCATGTCTCCACACCTTTAAGTATTGAGTACGTAACAATTGTTTTAAATTTTTGTAATTTTGTTTTCGGCCTTAATTACTTGAATTTGAAGTTTTCCGCGGGTCAATTTCAAGCTGCAAGTTATTAGGTATGATTAAGACAATGCCTTATGGTGTACCTGTCTATAATCAACTTTTGTTGAGTTGAATTTTTTGGTGTAATATTATGTATTTAACTGTTTTGAATTTTGTTTTTTTGTCGAGGACGAATGGTATTGACTATCGGCGTTCAACTTCAATCAAACTCAAGTTATTTAGGTATTATTGTCGATGTATTTGTTGTACTTTGTCATTTCCAAATTAATGAATAACTTGAATTCTTGAGTACTGTTAGTGACTATTTGCATTGTTTTATTTTGTTGGCGCTTTTGCGGGATTACTGATTTGACTAAGTACTCCCAAAATACATGTGTCCACACCTTTAAATATTGAAGGTACGGTACAATTTTTTAAATTTTGTATATTTTTTTTTTTTTTTTTTTCGGCCTTAAATTAACTTGAATTTGAAAAACAAATTGGAAGTTTTCCGAGTTTTCCATTCAAGCTCAGTTTAAATTAGGTATTCTTAGACAATACCTTATGGTTTGTATAACATTGTCTAATAATATCTCGAATTTAATTTGTGATTAAATTTTTTTGTTGTCTACCTGTTATTGGTGACGACCGCGGCCCGACGCCCGTTTTTTTTTTGTTTTTCTTTTTTGTTTTGTTTTGGGTGGCGATGTACTAATGCCTATTTGACTATCGGATTGACTTCAAAACTCAAGTTAATTAGTTGATTATTAGAACTCCACTGTCATATAAGTTGTATCTTTGGTGTCAATTTCACATTATAATAACGATTTGTAACTTTTGGGGTAATGTGGATTCCCCTACACCCCAGCCCCAGGTTCCTCTTTTTATTTTCTTTCTTTTTTTTTTGGGGTGGAGGGGGGGGATATTCCATCTTCTTCCTATGACTCTTTTGTTTCTCAAGATGATGATTTGCCGACTATATAAACTTCCCAACTACATGTCTCCACACCTTTAATACTTAGGTACGTAACTATGGAGTTTTTCAATGAACAAAAAAAAAAAAAATTTTGTATGTTTTTTTTTTTTTTTGCCCTAATTGACTTGAACTTGAAGTTTCCCCGGGGTTCATTTCAAGCTCAAGTAATTAGGTATTATTAGACAATGCCTTAATGTTTGTACATTGTCTATATCAACTTTTTTGAGTTGAATTTTTTGTGTAATATTATGTATTGACGACTGTTTTGAATTTATTTTATTTTGCGAGGACTAATGGGGTTAACACGGGTTCCAAACTTCAAGCTCAAGTTATTTAGGTATTGTTAGTCGATGCATATGTTGTACTTTGCAATTTTCAATTTATGGTGACTTGAATTTTTGAGTAATGTGTGTGACATTTTGCTTGTTTTTTATTTTGCGAGGATTAATGATTTTGACTAATTACTCCTCCCAAAATACATTGTCTCCCACACCTTTAAGTATTGAGTACGTAACACTTGTTTTAAATGTGTTGTATATTTTTTTTCGGCCTTATTACTTGAAATTTGAAGTTTCCCGGGTTCAATTTCCAGCTGCCAGTTATGGTATTATTAGACAATGCCTTATGTTGTACTTGTCTATCTCACTTTTGTTTGCGTTGAATTTTTGTGTATATTATGTATTCCCTGTTTTGAATTGTTTATTTTTGCGAGGACTAATGGTATTGACTATCGGGTTCAACTTCAACTCAAGTTATTTAGGTATTATTAGTCGATGTAATTTGTTTACTATTGTCAAATTTCAAATTATGATAACTTTAATTCTTTAGTAATGTGTAGTGACTATTTTGCAATTGTTTTATTTTGGGCGAGGATTTAATGATTTGACTAGTACTTCTTACCCCAATACAATGTGTCCACACCTTTAAATATTGAGGTACGTACAATATATTTTAATTTTATATTTTTTTTTCGGCCTTATTAACTTTAATTTGAAGTTTTCCGAGTTCAATTTCAAGCTCAAGTTAATAGGTATTAATTAGACAATACTTAATTTGTTACATTGTTCTATATCAATTTTATGTTTGAGTTGAATTTTTTGTGTAATAAAATGTATTGACTGTTTTGGCCTTTGTTTTGTTTGCGAGTACTAATGCTATTGACTATCGTATTTGAAACTTCAAACTCAATTAATTAGGTATTATTATCAATGTTCATAAGTTGTACTTTGGTCAATTTTCAAATTATACTGATTGAACTTTGAAATGTGGAGTAACTGTTTTTGTATTTATTTTTGTTTTGGGGGCGAGGATTAATGATTTTGACGACATACTTTTCAAAATACATGTCTTCAAACCTTTAAATAATTAGTACGTAACTATGGTTTTTTAAATTTTGTAATGTTTTTTTTTTGCATTAATTGACTTTAACTGCAGTTCCCCGGGTTCATTCAAGCTCAAGTTCATTAGTATTATTAGACAATGCCTTATGGTTTGTACATTGTCTATATCAACTTTTGTTGAGTGAATTTTTTGTGTAATATTATGTATTACTGTTTGATTTTATTTTATTTTGCGAGGACTATTGGTGTTAACTATCGGGTTCAACTTCAAGCTCAAGTTATTTAGGTATTGTTAGTCGATGTCATATGTTGTACTTTGTCATTTCAATTTATGGTGACTTGATTTTTGAGTAATGTTGTGACTATTTTGCATTGTTTTATTTTGGCGATGATTAAATGATTTGACTAAGTCTCTCCAAAGACATACATGTCTCCACATCCTTTAAGTATTGAGGTACGTAACAATTGTTTTAAATTTGTATATTTTTTTTTTCGACCTTAATTTACCTTGATTTGAAGTTTTCCCGGGTTCAATTTCAAGCTCAAGTTAATTAGGTGTATAGACAATGCCTTAATGTTTTACATTGTCTTATAAAATAAACTTTATGTTGAGTTTGAATTTTTTATAAGTAAAATATATTGACTGTTTTGCTTTGTTTTGTTTTGTCGAGTACTACTGCTATTACTATCTGTTCAAATTCAAGCTCAAGTTAATTAAGGTAGTATAGTTTTAATTCAATAATGTTGTACTTTGGGTCAATTTCAATTATACTGATTTGACTTTTGAGTAATGTGTAGTACTGTTTTGGCATTTATTTTGTTTTGCGAGGAGTAATAATTTTGACGAAATACTTCCAAAACCACATTCCTCCACCCTTTAAATATTAAGGTACGTACAATTATTTTAAATTTTGTATATGTTTTTTCTCGGCCTTTATAACTTGAATTTGAAGTTTTCCGAGTGTCAATTTCAAGCTCAAGTTAATTAGGTATTATTAGACAATACTTATTTTGTACTTGTCTATATCAATTTTAATGTTTGAGTTGAATTTTGTGTAATAAATGTATTGCTGTTTTTGCCTTTGGTTTGTTTTTGCGAGTACAATGCTATTTGCTATCGGATGAATTCAAATTCAAGTTAATTAGGTATATTAATCAATGTCATAAGTTGTACTTTGTCAATTTCAATTATACTGTATTTGAACTTTTGATAATTGGAGTAGCTGTTTGTATTATTTTGTTTTGCGAGGATTAATGATTTTGAACGACATACTTCCAAAATACATGTCTCCAAACCTTTAAATATTAAGGTAACTTAACATGGTTTTAAATTTTGTATTTTTTTTTTTGCCCTAATTGACATTGAACTTGAAGTTCCCCCCCTCCGGGTTTCCTTCAGCTCAATTAATTTAGGTATTATTAGACAATGCCTTATATGTTGTACATTGTCTAATCAACTTTTGTTAGGAGTTGAATTTTTGTGTAATATTATGTAGTGGACTGTTTGAATTTATTTTATGTTTGGGCGAGGACTAATGGTGTTTAACTACGGGTTTCACTTCAAGCTCAAGTTATTTAGGTATTGTTATCGATGTCCATCTGTTTGTACTTTGTCAATTTCAATTTATGGTGACTTGGAATTTTTTGAGGAATGTGTAGTGACTATTTTGCATTGTTTTTATTTGGCAGGATTAATGATTTGACTAAGTACTCCCATACATGTCTCCACACCTTTAAGTATTGAGGTAGCTAACATTGTTTAAATTTTTGTATATTTGTTGTCGGCTAATTAACTTGAATTTGAAGTTTTCCCGGGTTCAATTTCCAAGCTCAAGTTAATTAGGTGTTATTTGACAATGCCTTATGTTTAACATTGTCTATATAAACTTATGTTGAGTTGAATTTTTGTATAGTAAAATGTATTGACAGTTTTTGCCTTTGGTTTTGGTTTTGCGAGTACTATGCTATTGACTTCAGTTTCCAATTCAAGCTCAAGTTAATTAGGTATTATTAGTTTAAAATGTCAGATGTTGTCTTTGTCAATTTCAAATTATACTGATTTGAAAACTTTTTGAGATGTGGAGTAACTGTTTTGGGCATTTATTTGTTTTGGCGAGGATTTAATAATTTTGACGAAATACTTCCAAAACCACGTATTCCCCTTTAATTATTAAGTACGTAACAATAGTTTTGTAATTTTGTATGTTTTTTCGGCCCTAATTGACTGAACTTGAGTTCCCTGGGTTTTCACTTTTAAGCTCAATTTATTAGGTATGAGTAGACAAGCGTATGTCCGTACATTGTTTATTCAACTCTTGTTTGTGTTGAATTTTTGTGTAATTTATGTAATTGTTGTTTTTGAATTTATTTTCTTTTGCGAGATTAATGGTATTGACTATCGAGTTCAACTCAACTCAATTATTTGGTATGATTAGTCGATGTAATTTGTTGTAACTTTGCAATTTCCAATTTTTATGGTGACTTGAATTTTTGAGTAATGTGTAGTTACTATTTTGCATTGTTTTTTTTGCGAGGATTAATGATTTTGACTAAGTACTCCCAATAACATGTCTCCACACCTTTGTATTGAGGTAACGTAACATTGTTTTAAATTTTGTATATTTTTTTTCGGCCTTAATTAACTTGAAATTTCAAGTTTCCCTGGTTCCAATTTCAAACTCAGCTAATTAGGTGTTATTGACAAGCCTTATGTTTTACATTGTCCTATATAAACTTATTTTGAGTTGAATTTTTGTGTAATAACATGTATTTACTTTTTGCCTTGTTTTGTTTTGCGAGTACTAATGCTATTGACTATCGGGTTTCAACTTCCAAGCTCAAGTTAATTAGGTATTAATAGTATGTCCTATGTTTGTACTTTGTCAATTCAAATTATCATTGATTTGAACTTTTGAGTAATGTGGATAAAATGTTTGTATTTCTTTTGTTTTGCGAGGATTATGATTTTGGAACGAAATACTTACAAAACACATGTTCCACCCTTTAAATATTAGTACGTACAATAGTTTTAAATTTTGTATGTTTTTTTTTCGGGCCTATTGACTTGAACTTGAATTCCGTGTTCAATTTCAAGCTCAAGTTAATTAGGTATTATTATAAATGCCTTATGTTGTACATTGTCTATATCACCTTTTTGTTGAGTTGAATTTTTTGTGTAATATTATGTATTGACTGTTTTGAATTTCTTTGTATTTGCGAGTACTAATGCTATTGACTATCGGTTCAAACTTCAAGCTCAAGTTAATTATGTATTATTACTAATGTCATTAGTTGTACTTTGTCACATTTCAAATTTATATTGATTTGAACTTTTAGTACTGTGGAGTACTGTTTTTTGCATTTTATTTTTTTTTGCGAGGATTAAATGATTTTGACGAAATACTTCCAAAACACATGTCTTCACCTTTAAATCTTAAGGTACGTAACAATAATTTTAAATTTTGTATGTTTTTTTTCGCCTTAATTGACTTGAACTTTAAGTCCCGGGTTCAATTCAAGGCTCAAGATTAGGTGTTATTAGACAAAAACCTGGATGTGTTTTTCAATTTCGATTAAACTTATGTTGAGTTGAATTTTTGTGTAATAAATGTACTGACTTGTTTGCCTTTGTTTTTTTGCGAGTACTAATGCTAAATTGACTATCGGATTGAACTTCACGTTCAAGTTATAGGTATTTTTAAATTAGTCAATGTCATTAGTTGTACTTTGTTCAATTTCAAATGTATACTGCTTTGAACTTTTGAGTATGTGGAGTAACTGTTTTGTATTTGTATTTTGTTTTGCGAGGATTAAGATTTTTGACGACATACTTCCAAACTACAATGCGTCCTCCAACACTTTAAATTTAAGGTACGTACTAATGGTTTTAATTTGTATGTTTTTTTTTTTTGCCCTAATTGACTTGAACTTGAAGTTTTCCCCCGGGTTCAATTCAAGCTCAAGTATTAGGTAAATTATTAACAATGCCTTATTTGTTACATCCAATTGTCTATAATCAACTTTGTTGATGAAATTTTGTGTAATATTATGTATGACTGTTTTTGAATTTATTTTTCTTTTGCAGGACAATGGTGTTAACTATCGGTTCACTTCAAGCTCAAGTTATTTAGGTATTGTTAGTCGATGTCATCATGTTTGTACTTTGTCAATTTTCACTTTATGGTGACTTGAATTTTTGAGTATGTGTGTGACTATTTGCTTGTTTTATTTGCGAGGATTATGATTTTGACTAGTACTCCAAAAGACATGTCTCCACACCTTTAAGTTTGAGGTAACGTAACAATTGTGTTTAAATTTTTGTATTTTTTTTTTTTCGGCCTAATAACTTGAATTTGAAGTTTCCCCGGTTCAATTTCAAGCTCAAGTTAATAGGTGGTATTAGACAAATGCCTTATGTTTTACAATTGTCCCTATATAAACTTTTAAACATGGGTTTTTTTTTTAGGTTGAATTTTTGGTATAGTTAAAATGTATTGACTGTTTGTGTGCTTTGTGTTGTTTTGCGAGTACTAAATGCCTATTGAACTATCAGTTTTCTTCAAGCCAAGTTAATGTAGGTATTATTAGTTAATTCATATGTTGTTTTCCTTTGTCATTTTCAAATTATACTGATTTGAACTTTTGAGTAATGTGGAGTAACTGTTTTGCATTTATTTTGTTTTGGGCGCAGATTAATATTTTTGACGAATACTTCCAAACACGTCTTCAAACCTTTAATTATTAAGTACGTAACACTAGTTTTTAAATTTTGTATGTTTTTTTCGGCCCTAATTGACCTTGACTTGAGTTCCCTGGGTTCAATTTTAAGCTCAAGTTATTAGGTATTTAGTAGACAATGCGTATGTCGTACCTTGTTTATATCAACCTCTTGTTGTGTTGAATTTTTGTTAATATTATGTATTGATTGTTTTGAATGTAATTTTAATTTTGCGAGGATTAATGGTATTGAATATCGAGTTCACTTCAAACTCAGTTTTATTTAGGTATTATTAGTCGATTTAATTGTTGTACTTTGTCCAATTTCAATTTTATGGTGACTTGAATTTTTGAGTAATTGTTAGTTTACTATTTTGCATTGTTTTATTTTGCGAGGATTACTGATTTTGACTAAGTACTCCAAAAATACTGTCTCCACACCTTAGTATTGAGGTAACGGAACAATTGTTTAAAAAATTTTGTATATTTTTTTTTTTTTTTTTCGGCCTTAATTAACTTGAATTTCAAGTTTTCGCCCTCCCGGGTTCAATTTCAAACGCAAGCTAATAGGTGTTTATTAGACAAAGCCTATGTTTTTACATTTTCTCTATAAACTTATGTTTTGAGTTGAATTTTTTGTGTAATAAAATGTATTGACTGTTTTGCCTTTGTTTTTTGTTTTGCGAGTACTAATGCTAATTGACTATCGGGTTCAACTTCAACTCAAGTTAATTAGGTATTATTAGTCAATGTCATATGTTGTACTTGTGTCATTTCAAATTTATTGATTTGAACTTTTGAGTAATGTGTAGTAAATGTTTTTGTATTTTATTTTGTTTTGCGAGGATTAATGATTTTGACGAAATACTTACAAAACACATTTCCTTCACCCTTTATATTAAGGTACGGAACAATATTTTTTAATTTTGTATGGTTTTTCGCCTAATTACTTGCACTTGAAGTTTCCCCGGGTTCAATTCAAGCTCAAAATTAATTAGGTATTTATTTAGAAAATGCCTTTATGTTTACAATTGTCCCTATAATCAACTTTTGTTGGTTGAATTTTTTTGTGTAGTTATATTATGTTATTGACTGTTTTGAATTTCTTTTATTTTGCGAGTACTAATGCTATTGACTAACGGGTTTCACTTCAAGTCGCAGTTAAAATTTAGGTATTATTACTTATGTCATTAGTTGTTACTTGTCATTTCAAATTATAATTGATTTGAACCTTTTGAGTATGTGGAGAACTGTTTTGCATTTAATTTTGTTTGCGATGATTAATGATTTTTGGACGAAAATACTCTCCAAACACATGTCTCATCTTCACACCTTTAATATTAAGGTACGTAACAATAATTTTAAATTTTGTATGTTTTTTTTTCATCGCCTTAATGACTTGAACTTGAGTTCCCCCGGGTTCAATTTCGCTCAATTTAATTAGGTGTTATTAGACAAAACCTTATGTTTTACATTGTCGATTTAAACTTATTTGAGTTGAATTTTTTGTGTAATAAATGTACTGACTGTTTTTGGGCCTTTGTTTTTGTTTTGCGAGTAACTAATGCTATTGACTAGTCGGATTGCACTTCAAGTTCAAGTTAATTTTAGGTATTATTATTCAATGTCATTAGTTTTGTACTTTGTCAATTTCAAATTATGCTGATTTGAACTTTTTGAGTAATGTGGAGTAACTGTTGTGTATTTATTCTTTTGTTTTTTGCGAGGATTTTTGACGACATACTTCCAAAATACATGTCTCCAAACCTTAATATTAAGGTCGTAACTATGGGTTTAAATTTTGTATGTGTTTTTTTTGCCCTAATTGACTTGAACTTAACTTGAATTCCACGGTTCAATTTTCAAGCTCAAGTTAATTAGTTATTAGACAATATGCTTATGTTTTACATTGTCTATATCACTTTTGTTGAGTTGAAAATTTTTTTGTGTAATAGTATGTATTGACTGGGTTTTGAATTATTTTATTTTGGCGAGGACTAATGGTGTTAACTATCGGGTTCAACTTCAAGCTCAGTATTTAGGTATTGTTATGTCGATGTCATATGTTTGTAACTTTGTCATTTCAATTTATGGTGACTTGAATTTTGAGTATGTGTAGTGACTATTTTGCATTGTTTTTAATTTTTCGAGGATTATGATTTTGACAAGTACTCCAAAATACATGTCTCCCCACACCTTTAAGTATTGAGGTACGTAACAATTGTTTTAAATTTTGGATGTTTTTTTTCGGCCTTAAATTACTTGATTTGAAGTTTCCCGGTTCAATTTCAAGCTCAAGTTAATAAGGTGTTTTAAACAATGCCTTATGTTTTACATTGTCTATATAAACTTATGTTGAGTTGAATTTTTGTATAGTAAAAATGTATTGACTGTTTTGCCTTTGTTTGTTTTGGCGAGTACTAATGCTTTGACTATCAGGTTCAAATTTCAAGCTCAAGTTAATTAGTATTAATTAGTTTAATGTCATAGTTGTAACTTTTGTCAATTTCAATAATTATACTGATTTGAACTGTTTTGAGTATGTGGAGTAACTGTTTTGGCATTTATTTTTTGTTTTGGCGAGGATTAATAATTTTGAGACGAAATACTTCCAAAACCGTCTTCAACCCTTTAATTCTTAGGTAAACGTACCATATTTTTAAATTTTTGTATGGTTTATTCGCCATAATGCCTTGAACTTGAAGTTCCCTGGGTTTCAATTTAAGCTCAATTTAATTAGGTATTAGTAACAATGCGTCTGTCCGTACATTGTTTATATCAACTCTTGTTGTGTTTGAATTTTTGTGTATATTATGTATTGATTGTTTTGAATTTATTTTATTTTGCGAGGATTAATGGTATTGACTCTCGAGTTCAACTTCAAACTCAAGTGATTTAGGTATTATTAGTCGCTGTAATTTGTTGTACTTTGTCAATTTCATTTATGGTGACTTGAATTTTGTTGAGTATGTTAGTTACTATTTTGCAATTGTTTTATTTTGCGAGGATATGATTTTGACTAAGTACTTTACCTCCCAAAAACAATGTCTCAACACCTTTTAAGTATTAGGTACTACAATTTGTTTTAAAATTTTGTAATTTTTTCGCCTTAATTACTTGAATTTCAAGTTTCTCCCGGGTTCTTTCAAACTCAAGCTAATTGGTTTATTAGAACAAAGCCTTATGTTGTACATTGTCTTATAAACTTAGTTGAGTTGATTTTTGTGTATAAAATGTATTGACTGTTTTGGGGCCTTTGTTTTGTTTTGGGCGAGTACTATGCTATTGACTATCTATCGGGTTCAACTTCAAGCTCAAGTTAATTAGGTATTATTAGTCCATGTCATATGTTGTAACTCTTTGTCAATTTCAAATTATATTTGATGTGAACTTTTGAGTATGTGGAGTAAATGTTTTGTAATTTATTTGTTTTTGCGAGGATTCATGATTTTGACGAAATACTTACAAAACACAATGTCTTCACCCTTTAATATTAAGGTAACGTACATAGTTTTAAATTTTTGTATGTTTTTTTTTCGGCCCTAATGACTTGACTTGAGTTTCCCGGGTTCAATTTCAGGCTCAATTTAATTAGGTATTATTAGAAAATGCTTATGTTGTACTTGTCTATCAACTTTTGTTGAGTTGAAGTTTTTGTGTAATATTATGTATTGACTGTTTTGAATTTCTTTTATTTTGCGATACTATGCTATTACTATCGGGTTTCAACTTCAAGCCTCAAGTTAATTAGGTATTATTACTTTAATGTCATTAGTTTACTTTGTCAATTTCAAATTAATTGATTTGAACTTTTGAGTATGTGGAAGTACTGTTTTGCATTTATTTTGTTTTTGCGAGGATTAAGATTTTTGACGAAATACTTCCAAAACACATGTCTTCACCCTTTCAATATTAAGGTACGTAACAATATTTTAAATTTGTATGTTTTTTTCGGCCCTTATTGACTTGAACTTGAAGTTCCCCGGGTTTCATTTCAAGCTCAGTTAATTAGGTGTTTATTTAGACAAAACCTTATGTTTTACATTGTCGATTTTAAACTTATGTTGAGTTGAATTTTTTGTGTAATAAATTACTGACTGTTTTGCCTTTGTTTTGTTTTGCGAGTACTATGCTATTGACTATCGGATTGAACTTCAAGTTCAAGTTTAAGTAGGTCTTATTAGTCAATGTCATTATTGTACTTTGTCCAATTTCAATATACTGATTTGAACTTTTGAGTAATGTGGAGTACTGTTTTGTAAATTTATTTGTTTTGCGAGGATTAATGATTTTGACGACATACTTCCAAATACTGTCTCCAAACCTTAATATTACGGTACTAACTATGGTTTTTAATTTTGTATGTTTTTTTTTTTGCCCTAATTGACTTGAACTTGAAGTTTCCGGGTTCAATTCAAGCTCAAGTTCATTAGGTATTTATTAGACAATGCCTTAAATGTTGTACCTTGTCTATATCAACTTTTGTTAGTTGAATTTTTGTAATCTTATGTATTGACTGTTTTGAAGTTATTTTATTTTGCGAGGACTAATGGTGGGTAACTATCGGGTTCAACTTCAGCTCAAGTTATTTAAGGTATTGTTTAGTCGATGTCATATGTTGTACTTTGTCAATTTAATTTATGGTGACTTGAATTTTGAGTATGTGTAGTGACTATTTGCATTGTTATTTTGTCGAGGATTAATTAGTTTGACTAAGTACTTCTCCCAAAATCATGTCCTCCACAACCTTTAAGTATTGAGGTACGTAACAATTGTTTTAAATTTTGTATGTTTTTTTCGGCCTTAATTTACTTGAATTTGAATTTCCCGTGTCAATTTCAAGCTCAAGTAATTAGGTGTTATTAAACAATGCTTATGTTTTACATTGTCTATATAAACTTATGTTGAGTTGAATTTTTGTATAGTAAAATGTATTGGACTTTTTCCTTTGTTTTTTTGTTTTGCGGTATAATCTATTGACTATCAGGTTTTCAAATTCCGCTCAAGTTATTGGTATATTAGTTAAGTCCATATGTTGTACTTTGTCAATTTTTCAAATTATAGACTGATGAACTTTTGAGTAATGTTGGAGTAACTGTTTTGTCATTTATTTTGTTTTGCGAGATGAATAATTTTGACGAAATACTTCCAAACACGTCTTCAACCCTTTAATTTAATTAAGGTACGAACAATAGTTTAAATTTTGTATGTTTTTTTTTTTCGGCCCTAATTGAACTTGAACTTGAAGTTCCCTGGGTTCAATTTTAAGCTCAAAGTTTAATTAAGTATTAGTAGACCATGCGTATGTCGTACATTGGTTTTATTCAACTCTTGTGTTGTTTGAATTTTTTGTGTAAATTGTATTGATTTGTTTTTTGAATTTAATTTTTATTTTGCGAGGATTAATGGTATTGACTATCGAGTTCAACTTCAAACTCAAGTTAATTTAGGTTTATTGTCGATGTAATTTGTTGTACTTTGTCAATTTCAATTTATTGTGAACTTGAATTTTTGAGTAATGTGTAGTTACTATTTTGCATTGTTTTATTTTGCGAGGAAATTAATGATTTTGGACTAAGTACTCTCCCAATACATGTCCTCCACAACCTTTAAGTATTGAGGTCGTAACATTGTTTAAATTTTGTATATTTTTTTCGGCCTTAATTAACTTGAATTTTTCACGTTTCCTCCCGGGTTCAATTTCAAACTCAAGCTAATTAAGGTGTTATTAGACAAAGCCCTTAAATGTTTTTACATTGTCTATATAAACTTATGTTGAGTTGAATTTGGTTTTTGTGTAATAAAAGTCTTGACTGTTTGTTGTGCCTTTGTTTTGTTTGCGAGTACGAATGCTATTGACTATCGGGTTGCCAAACTTCAAGCTCAAGTTAATTAGGTATTATTAGTCAATGTCATATGTTTACTTTGGTCAATTTCAAATTATTTGATTGAACTTTTTAGTAAATGTGGGAGTAAATGTTTGGTATTTATTTTGTTTTTTGCGAGGATTAATGATTTTGATGGACGAAATACTTACAAACACATGTCTTCCCCCTTTAAATATTAAGGTAACGTAACATAGTTTTTAAATTTTTGTATGTGGTTTTTTCGCCCTATTACTTGAACTTGAAGTTTCCCCGGTTTCAATTTCAAGCTCAAAGTTAATTAGGTATATTGAAAATGCCTTATGTTGTCAATGTCTATTCAACTTTTGTTGATTGAATTTTTGTGTAATAGTATGTATTGGACTGTTTTTAATTCTTTTATTTTGCGAGTACTAATGCTAATTTACTCTCGTGTTTCAACTTCAATCTCAATTTAATTAAGGTATTATTACTTATGTCATTAGTGTACTTTGTCATTTCAATTATAATTTATTTGAACTTTTGAGTAATGTGGAGTAACTGTTTTGGCATTTATTTTGTTTTTGGCGAGGAATTAATGATTTTGACGAAATACTTTCCAAAACCCACACATGTCTTCCCCTTAAATATTTTTTAAGGTACGTAACAAAATTTAAATTTGTATTATGTTTTTTTTTCGGCCTTAATTGACTTGAACTTGAGTTCCCCCCGGGTTCAATTTCAACTCAAGTTAATTAGGTGTTTATTTAGACAAAACCTTATTTTTTACATTGTCGAGTTAAAACTTAGTTAGTTTGATTTTTGTGTAATAAAATGTACTGACTGTTTTGCCTTTGTTTTGTTTTTGCGAGTACTAATGCTATTGACTATCGGATTGAACTCATCAAGTTCAGTTAATTAGGTATTATAGTCCAATGGTCATTAGTTTTACTTTGTCATTTCAAATTATACTGATTTGAACTTTTGAGTGAATGTGGATACCTGTTTTGTATTTTTTTGGGTGCGAGGATTAATGATTTTGACGACATACTTCCACAATACATGTCTCCCAAACCTTTAAATATTAAGGTACGTAACTATGGTTTTTAAATTTTGTATGTTTTTTTTTTTGCCCTAATTGACTTTGAACTTGAAGTTCCCCGGGTCAATTTCAAGCTCAGTTAATTAGGTATTATAAGACATGCTTATGTTGTACATTGTCTATATCACTTTTGTTGAGTTGAAACTTTTGTGTAATATTATGTATTGACTGTTTTGATTTATTTTATTTGGCGAGACTAATGGTTGTAACTATCGGGTTCAACTCAGCTCAGTTATTTAGGGTATTGTTTTCGATGCCATATGTTTACTTTGTCAATTTCAATTTATGGTGACTTGAATTTTTGAGTAATGTTAGTGACTATTTGCATTTTTTTATTTTGCGAGGATTAATGATTTTGACTAGTAACTACCCAAAATACTGTCTCCACACCTTTAAGTATTGAGGTACGTACAATTGTTTTAATAATTTTGTATGTTTTTTTTTCTCGCCTTAATTAACTTGAATTTGAATTTCCCCCGGGTTCAATTTCAGCTCAAGGTTAATTAGGTGTATTAACAATGCCTTATGTTTTACATTGTCTATATAAACTATGTTGAGTTGAATTTTTGTATCAGTAAAATGTTGAAGCTGTTTGCCCTTGTTTGGTTGCGAGGACTAATGCTATTGACTATCGGAGTTCAACTTCAAGCTCAAGTTCATTAGGTATTATAGTCATGTCATAATGTTTGTACTTTGTTAATTTCAAATTAATATTGATTTTGAACTTTTGAGTCTTGTGGAGTATAAAATGTTTTGTATTTACTTTTGTTTTGCGAGGAGTAATGATTTGACGAAATACTTACAAACACATGCTTCACCCTTTAAATATTAAGGTTACGTAACATATTTTTAAATGTTGTATTGTTTTTTTTTTCGGCCCTAATATGACTTGATCTTGAAGTTTCCCCGGGTTTCAATTTCAAGCTCAGTTAATTAGGTATTATTAGAAAATGCCTTATGTTTGTACATTGTCTATATCACTTTTTGTTGAGTTGAAATTTTTTGTGTAATATTATGTATGACTGTTTTTTGAATTTCTTTTTTTTGCGAGTACTAATGCTATTGACTATCGTGTTTCAACTTCAAGCTCAAGTTAATAGGATTATTACTTAATGTCATTAGTTGTACTTTGTCATTGTCAATTAGATTGATTTGGAACTTGTTGAGTAACGTGAGTACTCTTTTGCATTATTTTGTTTTGCGAGGATTAATGATTTTGACGAAATACTTCAAAACACATGTCTTCCACCCTTTAAATATTAAGGTACGTAACAATAGTTTTTAAATTTTTGTAGGTTTTTTTCGGCCTTAATTGCTTGAACTTGAGTTCCCCGGTTCATTTGCCAAGCTCAAGTTTAATTAGTTATTATTAGAAAATGCCTTATGTTGTACTTGTCCTATACAATTTGTTGAGTTTGATTTTGTGTAATATTATGTATGATTTGTTTTTGAATTTTATGTTTTTTTGCGGGACTTATGGTATTGACTGTCGGGTTGAACTTAAGCTCAAGTTATTTAAGGTATTCTTAGTCGATGTCATATGTTGTACTTGTCATTTCAATTTATGGTGACTTGATTTTTTGAGTAATGTGTAGTGACTATTTTGCATTGTTTTATTTTGCGAGGATTAAATGATTTTTGACTAAGTACTCCAAATACTGTCTCCACACCTTTCCTATTTGAGGGGTCGCGTAACAATTGTTTTAAATTTTGTATATTTTTTCGGCTTTAATTAACTGAATTTGAAGTTTTTCGGGTTCAATTTTCAAGCTCAAGTTAATTAGGTGTGGTTAGACAATGCCTTATGTTATACATTGTCATATATAAACTTATGTTGAGTTAAATTTTTTGTGTTAATAAAATGTATTGACGTTTTGCCTTTGTTTTGTTATTGAGAGTACTAATACTATTGATTAGCGGGTTCAATTTCAAGATCAAGTTAATTAGGATTATAGTCAAGGTCATTGTTTGTAGTTTGTCAATTTCAAATTATACTGATTTGAACTTTTGAGTAATGGGAAGTAACTGTTTGCATTTATTTTGTTTTGCGAGGATTATTGATTTTGACGAAAACTTCCAAAATACAGTCTTCACCTTTAAATATTAAGCTTACGTAACAATAGTTTTAATTTTGTTGGTTTTTTCGGCCTAATGACTTGAAATTGAAGTTTTCGGGTTTTCAATTTCAAACTCAAGTTAATTAGGTATTATTAGACGATGCCTTATGTTGTACATTGTCTGTATCAATTTTGTTGCGTTGCGAATTTTGTGTAATATTATGTATTGACTGTTTGGCATTTGTTTATTTACGAGCACTAATGCTATGAATATCGGGTTCAACTTCAAGCTAAGTTATTTAGGTATTAAGTCATGTCATTGTTGTACTTTTCAATTTTAAAGTATGCCCTGACTTGAATTTTTGAGTAATGGGTAGTGCGGTTTGCATGTTTGGTTTGCGAGGATTAATGGATTTTGACTAAGTACTCCCAAAAACATGTCTCCACACCTTTAAATATTGAGAGTAGTAACAATTATTTTAAATTTTGTATATTTGTTCGGCCTTAATCAGTTGAATTTTGAAGGTTCCCGGGTGTCAATTTCAAGCTCAAGTTAATTAGGTGTTATTAGACAAAGCATTATTTTTACATTGTCTATATAAACTTATGTTGAGTTGAATTTTTGTGTAATAAATGACTGACTGTTTTCCTTTGTTTGTTTTGCGGTACAATGCTAGGGACTACGGTTTCAACTTCAACTCAAGCTCAAGTTAATTAGTATATTAGTCAATGTATAGGTTGTATTTTATCAATTTCAAATGATACTGATTTGAACTTTTGAGTAATGATGGGAGTAACTGTTTTGCATTATTCTGTTTGCGAGAATTAATGCTTTTGAAGAAAATACTTCAAAACACAGGTCTTCACCTTTAAATAGTAAGGTACGTAAAAATAGTTTTTAAATTTTGTATATTTTTTTTCGGCCCTAATTGACTTGAACTTGGGGGAATGTTTCCCGGGTTCAATTTCAAGCTCAAGTTAATTAGGATTATTAGACAATGCCTTATTGTTGTACATTGTCTAATCACTTTTGTTGAGTTGAATTTTTGTGTAAATTATGTATGACTGTTTTGAATTGTTTTTTTGGCGAGGACTAATGTATTGACTATCGGGTTGAACTTCAAGCTCAGTTATTAGGTATTATTAGTCGATGTCATATGTTGTACTTTGTACAATTTAAATTTATGGTGACTTGAATTTTTGAGTAATGTGTAAGTGACTATTTTGACATTGTTTTATTTGCGAGAATGTAATGAGGGGGGGGGGGGTTTTTGGGGTTTTGACTAAGTAATACCAAAATACATGTCTCCACACCTTGAAATATGAGGACGTAACAAGATTTAAATTTTGTATATTTTTTTTCGGCCTTAATTAAGTGAATTTGAAGTTTTCCGGGTTCAATTTCAAGCTCAAGTAATTAGTGTTGTTAGACAATGCCTTATGTTTTACATTGTTCTATATAAACTTATGTTGAGTTGAATTTTGTATAATAAAAGTATTGACTGTTTTGCATTTGTTGGTTTTTGCGAGTAATAATGCTATTGACTTATCGGGTTTCAACTCAAACTCAAGTTATTCTGGAACTATAGTCGATGTCATATGTTGTACTTTGTCAATTTCAAATTATACTGATTTGAACTTTTGAGTAATGTGGAGACTGTTTGCATTATTTATTTTGCGAGATTTTGATTTGGAGAAATTACTTCCAAATACATGTCTTCACTCTTTAAATTTAAGGTACGTAACAATGTTTTTAAATTTTGTATGTTTTTTCGGGCCCTTATTGACTTGAATTTGAAGTTTTCCGGGTTCAATTTCAAGCTCAATTTAATTCGTATTATAGACAATGGATTATGTTGTACATTGTCATATCAACTTTTGTGAGTTGAATTTTTGTGTAATATTATTGTTATTGCTGTTTGAATTTCTTTATTTTGCGAGTACTAAGCTATTGACTATCGGGTTCAACTTCAAGCTCAAGTTAATTAGGTATTATTAATTAATGTCATTGTTACTTTGTCAATTTCAAATATAACTGATTTGAACTTTTGAGTAATATGGGAGTAAGTTTTGCATTTATTTGTTTGCGAGGTTAATGATTTTTGGACGAAATACTTCCAAACACAAATGTCTGCACCCTTTAAAATTAAGGTACGAACATAGTTTTAAATTTTGTATGTTTTTTTTCGGCCTTACTTGACTTGAACTTGAAGTTCCCGGCGTTCCAATTCCAAGCCAGTTAATTAGGTATTATAGAAAATGCCTTATGTTGTAACATTGGTCTATATCAACTTTTGTTGAGTTGAATTTTTGTGTAATATTATGTATTGACTGTTTTGAATTTATGTTATTTGCGAGGACTAATGGTATTGACTATCGGGTTGAACTCAAGCTCAAGTTATTTAGGTATTATATCAATGTCATTTGTTGTACTTTGTCAATTTTAAATTATGCTTGACTTGAATTTTGAGTAATGTTAGTGCGGTTTTGCATGTTTTATTTTGCGAGGATTAATGAATTTTGACTAAGTACTCCCAAAAATACATGTCTCCACACCTTTAAATATTGA
>VIGQ01000544.1:2500-11547 GCA_009663005.1 Actinidia chinensis | reverse complement strand
GGGGATACTTAAAGGTTACGTAGTCCTCGGCTCTAAAAACATTTTAGAAGTACTTCTCCTTGATTCACAAAGGAATGTTTTACAGTAGAGGGGGACAATGCCGAAGGCAAGTCTATAGGATGGCGAACTGCTCTACGGGCGACGAGGGTGAGTCTTGCCATTCCTAAGACGAACCAGCCGTGGCGATCTTTCCGAGATGATTCGGTAGAATACAAGGAAACCATCAAAAAAAAATGAGGAGGATTTTACCTCATCTCCATGATTAAACCCTACTAAGGTGGTCAGTGGGAAAGTGTGAGACCCTGTCTTAGGGTTGGGACCATTTAGTTCGTTCCAAGTCAAGCTCGGGCTTCGCTGCCCCTCGAGCTTAGATAGAATAGTACTTCCCATAGTTTAAGTGTTTTATCTCATCTTGTCTGATGTCAATTCTCTATTTTGCAGCCAATGTCGAAAAGAATTAGCTTGAAAGAAGCTCACCCAGAAGGTAGAGAAATCCATGGGGCATATGCTTCGTCAGCGAAATAACCCCGGGCTACGAAGTGGGGTGTTATTCGGAGAAACGTCCAAAGGGATGAGGTGTCAAACATCTGCCCAACGAGGGGAAGTCAAAGGGAGAAAAGGACCTGCCCTGCCTATGGCAGAAGGCAAAGTCCTCACTGAGCGATAAAAGAAGCCAGACCACCAAACCGCTCTTGGGGAGGGCACTTCGGCCAACCTTCAACAACGTTTCATGGGGCCCGGAGGCCCTCCATACTTAGGGGTCCCTCCATGGTAGAAAAGATTATGGGCGGGGGTGATTTTATTCCTGCCGACAAGGAGGAAGGTGGATAAACTCTCTTGGATCAGGTGGTTACAAAGTTCTTCCATATCGTCGGTTAGGTATCTATTTATTTCATCCCGCTTTTGTTTTGTACTTTTGTTATTTAAAAGCGTCATAGAAACTTGTTTGTAGTAGGCGTTCGTGCTCGAGGTCTTCCCTTCTATCCGAAGGACAGGGGGACCTAGGGAATGAGCCACCTCATAGATTGCTCGAGCAGAGTCAGCCGAGATGGAGATGGTTTGAGATTAGAATCGACCATAGAGTTGGAAGGACTTCTGGCTGAGTTCGGTGAGTGGGAGCAGAAGGCCACTGAAGAGCTCAAGGTCAAAAACCGAGGCGTAGCGAGGTTAGAGGCAGAGGTGGTCAAGCTTGAATTTGTTTTGAAGAATGAAAGCCTCGCAAGAGGAAAGCCTCAAGGGTTCAATCCTCAGATGATTTTCTAGGAGGCTGTGGAGTTCCACGGCTCAAATTACTTTGGTGAGGGGGTGTCGACTTCTACAGAGGCAACTAGCTCACCATCATCCTAACCTCGGGCATCGGTCCAAACCTGCTCGAGAGAAGGGGTAGAGGACAAGGAGAAGGGCGATTACTAGCCCCTTCTCTCCTTTGAGTACTTTATATTTTTGTAAACTTCTTTCCTTCTTTCCTTGTAATAGCCACATGTAATATTTTCAAAAATTGTAAGAATGAAAAGTAGTGCCTCTTCCACTCTTCTATTGTTTGTATTAGAGCATATTTTCTGATTGTATTTGGACAAATACATAAAGTTGACGAAAAATAGGTGTCTTGACAAGAAAAAATCACAACGAACTTCACTTGATCTGGCGAAATAAATTTAGAGAACTTTAGAGTGGAGTGAGATTAACTCCGCGAAGTAAAAATAAACCATTAGTAATCAACTAAACATGTAGATCATAAGTTTAGCAAAAATGGCAAATAAAAATTTGCGATTATTTAATAATTCTTTGGCGAACAAACTGAGGCGAGTTGAAACAAAATTAAAAATCTTACTCTTGGCACATTAGCTGGCGATAAAGAAATAACATCGGCGATCTTTAATTAGGTGATAATATTGGAGAGGACAAGGAACATCATATATAAAGTGATTTGGCGAATATAAAACTTGATCAATTGGCGAATCCAAAACTATGGCGAATATATTAAGTCTATTCACCTTTAATAGACAAATTTCAAACTTATCAGGCGATCAAATTAACTCAGCAGCTTGATTAATAGGCGATCAATGCCGTTTTGTTGCTTTAATTTGGGCAAATAATAAAACATTACCATGATATAGTAATTCAAGATATTCAGTCATCTGGCCGATCAAGACGCCTTATCATTTTACTATTCAATGAATGGGCGATCTTGAAATTGGAAAATTTAAACTTTTGAAATTGGCGACATAACTTGATGGGCGAACAATGGTGATAATCAAACGGGAAAAGTTTTATTATTCCATCCACATAGATGCTTAGGCCTCATCTCGTCGGTCGTCAATACATCAAACTGGCAAACACAATGGCGATAAAATCAAACGGGGAAAGATTTTTATTATTCCTACATAGATTGTATATTCATCACATATTATTCCAATCAAACTGGAGATAAAATCACATTGAGAAGGTATTTGGCATTTTGTTTGATGCTAGGCCCGTCTTTTCAATACACAATGGTGCTATCTTGTTTTTTTTGGCCCAAAGACAAACCAGAGGGAGGGTGAATTGATTTTCTAAATTAATGACCATTATGATTAATTAAAACTTAATCTAATTAATCAAGCAATATATCATTATATGCAAGTAATATAAGCAAGATTGAAAGAAAATCAAGCACAGGAGGAACCAAAGATTTACCGAGGTTCGAATCACAACGTGTGTCTACGTCCTCCCAAGACCCTCCGCAAGATCTTCTTTCTTCCACTACTTGTAATCCGTAACTACAGATGTGGGGCTGATTTCTTAAGTGCTCAGTCGCACTTTACAACCAGTGATTTTGTCCAAGCTCCACTCACCTTCCTAGGTTTTACTTACAGAGGGAAATACCCAAACTCTTAGTTTTTGGCTTTGTACAAGAGAAACACTCAAAACTCTCACCCAAGTGTTTTTGTTGTCTAAGCTCACGTCAAACTTACACGGATATAGGTTTGAGATGATACAAGGTTGACAATAAACTCTCTTTTGAATAGTAGATAGGCAGTGGAATAGCTCAATCTTGGTGAACAAGGAATTTTAAGAGAATTAGCTTGAAGCTCTTTGATGATCAATCCATATTATAACAATAGTTGTTTAATAAAATAAAACCCTCAAATGTTGTTGGAGACTTGTATTTAAAGGCCTTGAACTCAATATATCCCGTTGGAGAAGGTGGTTGAGGTCATTTAATTTTTTGTTTTTGGAACCTTACAACTTCAAAAAATAAGAGCCGTTGGCGCCTAGGTTTCGACACTTGCATTCCCAGATTTCAGTATTTGGCTACTGACCAAAGTGTCGACACTTTCTTTTTCAGGTGTCGACATCCCCCCCCCCCTTCCTCCCGCATATTCAGTTTTTCAGTGCGCAGTGTTCAGTAATTTGCCAACTTCTCGATACTTAGAATTTTTGAGCTCCATTTATTTGCGTTGGAAACTAGACTTTTCCGGGGCTACAATTTGGCCTCAAGAAAGTCTTCATTGGATTTGTATAGACGATATAAGAGAATCTTAAGTTTGCTGCAGAATTTCTAAAAAAAAACAAAGCATCGTTCTTTTGATCATAACTTCTTCGCTACTTGGACTTTTGTGACTCCGTTTATTGCGGTTAGAAAACTAGACTTTCCGGGTTTGACAATTTAGGCTCAATAATCATCTTTGGCTTGCTTTAATATGATATAATTTCCATTTGAAGTTGCTGCGAATTTTCCAAATAGAGCATAGATCTTTTGATCATACTTCTCTCTTCATACTTCGGGGAGTTTTGGTCATGAATTTAGTCCATTGGAAAGCTTACTTTTTCAAGATTCTTGAAGTAGACTCAACGTTCCCCGATTTGGATCTATATATCTCAAATTTTGCATTTGAAGTCGGCTACAACTTCTCACAAAATTTCTTTAGTTTCTGACATTTGGTGCTGAGGTTGGTTTGTCGACACTTGAAGTTCAAACTTCTGAGTGTGGGTACTGACATTTGGTGCTGAGTTGGTGTGAACACTTCTTTCTCCAGAAATATTTGTTCGTGATCTTCATGTGTCGACACTTCATTTACCATGGTCGGGACACTTCTTCCAGAACATGTTTCTTCATTTTTCTGGCCGTTTGAGCACCAATCACTTCACGGACTTCGAGATATCGTTTCATGGATGTGTAAGATCTTCCAATATGTTCAATCCATTGAGATCAGAGTTTTTCCCACATTCATTCGCCTAAGACTTTTTCAAAAGTATTCAATAAAGTTTTCAAGTCTTTAGGTGCGAACATCTTGAAACAAGTGTCGGACACTTTTCTGAGCAGAAAAGTGTCTCAAGATTTCCTTTATAAATTTGGTTTTAGTTACGATACTTAGATCTGCATGCTTAGTAAAAGTATTAGCCACAACCAATGTTTTGTTATCATCAAAATCAGGGATTGAATCACACTATCAAATATCAAATTTGAAGAACTTATTGAATAGATCTGAAATTCGGACGATGACAGTGTAAAGTTTGTCAGAGGTCAGTGAGGCTATGGTGAAGAGTTGGTGGGCTGCAATAGGACGTGAAGAACTGCATGACGTCTAAGAGGATGATGGGTGGCGACGAAGTCTTGCCAAAAGGATCATAGGGTCTGTCGATGGTGGTAGATGGCGGCAGCGTGATGGGAATCTGATCTGATACGGGGGTGTGCTGGCATGGCTATGTGACCAGAAACAAATCTAATATCCTTGGATGGTAGTAACAATGGATCGATGTGAGGCTTTGATACCAAATTTGATGCAGGACAATAATAAAATGGAAACCATACGATCAATCAATATCAAAAAGTAGATAATCGGACCAAGAATGTAGACCGGGGGGGGGGGGAGGGGAGTTTGGCATTCGCCAGAATCAAAAAAGAAGGGGAGGGAGAAGTTTGGCATCCACAAGAATCAAAGATTGAAAGGAGAAAAAAAACAATCGTTTTTCTTTTATAATCTACCTTAAAAAATAAGGTTACATGCTTATTTATGTATAAACTCTCCTAATTAATTAGGAAATCAGAATTCTAAACCTACAAAATTCTAAATTCAACTAGACTACAAAATAAAATACTACTTAATCTAATAAATCCTAATTAAGAAGGAAACTCGAATAATAATAACTACAAGGAAACTAATTTACATAATAAAATACAATAATTAAATGCTTTACACCAAATTTGATGTTCTGATACCCAATTTGATACATGGACAACCATAAAGGATCAGTCATATCAAAAGGTAGATGTAATCAGAACGAGAATGTAGAAGGGGAGAGAGTAAATTAAATCGCGCCAAATCCCACGATGTGGAGAGGAAAGCAAAAACAATCGTTTTTCTTCTTTTTATCATAATTAATAATATGTCTACAAATTGTACTACTTGAAATAGAAAAAATAACCTAACCCTAAAAATACTAAGCCACAAAACGCTAGAATAAAATAGGTCAATGTGCTACTACTAATTAAGGCCCAATATAGGCAAAATGACTTCAATCAAACAAATCCTAATTAACTAAAATAAAAAGTTATAAAATACAAGAATTAATAAATAATAATGTTCATTTTTTTGTTCCACATCATCACTGGATAGCAACTCTCGACTGAAATTATTAATTTCGAAGACCCCACCTATGGCCCTCATATTTCACATGTCAAAACCACAATAATTTGTTATATTCATATGGTAGATACCTTCTTCTAGCACTTCATCTGACTGGGATTACAATTACCAATATTCGATTGCATTTTAATTAAACCAATTGCCACAAGGATCAGATTCATCTGGTATGAAGATGTTTTTATCTGGGAAAATCATAACGATCTAATAAGAGAATATATTGAAGGTTAGAAAAATTAACACGCACATAAAAGAAAAAATGGAACATGTCACTACAAAGAGGGGGGTTTCCCTGGCGAACAATCATAAGCTGGTGGACGAGGAACATTGGGTCATCATGTTTCGATAAATTGTTGGGGGAAAGTACATGGATTGCAGTTAACAATAGAGTAACGCACGTTTTTACTTATTAACGAAATCCCAAATCCAACCTGGTCACTGGAAGCAATTTAGGTTGTGCTATAAAATCTACCCAACTCTCGGCAAACTCAATCTTGTTTGGAATTTTCATATCATAACTACCTTTGGAAATTCTTAAAGCTATACATATGCCGTTTAGTCTCCGTTCCATTGCTACGATATCTACAGTTACTAATGGCTAACAAATAGAGTGTGAATGAAGCCTAAAAAATACGGGTAATGCATCAAGGGAAAGGCGGATGAAGAATCTGACAAGTACCGGCTGACATTCTGTCATGTTTCCCTTCTCTTCTCCTTTGACAATCCCCCCCCAGTTATTATTGCAGTAGGAAAACAAGCAAGTTTTGAGTCAAATACATGGAGAATTCAAGAGAATAAGTAGAACGAAACCTTTACTCGGCCTAATTCAGTGTGACCACTATATAACCCATAAGGAGGACAGGTTATTCAAAGCCACCATGCAATCAGACAATCTTCAGAATTTCTTATACTCCATATTTCCATCTGGTCCTTCATTTTGTGTTTCCAATCACTTCCTTATTTTGGGATTCCAATAATGAACATGGGTCGATTAAGTATGAGAAGGAGCAATCTGGTACACCACATGAAACAGGAAAGCATAGAAGATTATTAGTCAGTTTTAGTTTTGTTTGTTATAATTTTTTTCTAAGCTCTGAACTTTTTGGTGGGGTTTTCGCCGTTTTCAATGAGTTAATTGTCAGACATTCAAAACCCTCTACAACTTAGTCATAGAACACGCACTTCGGAAATCATTCAGTCTCGCTAATTCGTTTTTTCAACAATGTTTTATGAGACAATGTAAGTAATTATTGAAATGGAAGTTGTGGAACTCACTTTGGTTTTCTGTCTAGCAGATAGCAGTGGTGTGTGTCCGCGAGCATAGTTGCCCAAAGCTGGCGGGAGCGGGGAGCGGGAATAAGTGGAAGATATATATTAGAGCGTCTTAAGAGCGTGTGTAAATAAATATATATAACACATCCCCATTTCTTTATTCAAATATTTTATATATTGGATACAATATGAGGATATGTAAATAGTTAATTTTTAATAAATTTTTTTATTTGTATATGAATAAAAAGAAACGTCCATAAATTATTTTCCTAGTATGAAGTTTATGGACCAATATATGGATAAACCAATTATGGCTTTTGGGGCTTGATTATTTATATATATAGGTGTGGGTTAGAGACCAATAAAAGCCCAATAGTTTTATTCTAAGCCCCATAAATTTTATTGGACTGCTTGACAACTGATAAATTTTAAAGCCCATAAGTTTTAAAAGCCCATTCATCCATAAAGCCCAGAGAAGCCAACTGTAGTTGGTTATTAAGAAGCTTAGAAACCCTATAATACTCTCTCAAGGCTCAGGTAGCCACCTCTCTCTCCTTTGAGCGTTCTCTCTCTCTCCTAACATATTACCTCTCAGCAGCCACCCGAACATCGACGATGTCTCAGAGCAGCGTCGTCCAGATCGATACCTCAGAGGTGCGACAGCCTGCCTAATGGCCTCATCAAAGTCGAGGTGCGACATCAAGGTCGTCGAACCTTCGTAGGTCCAGATCGGAACCTTCGGAGGTGGCGACGAGCCTGCCTAATGGCCTCAATCGAAGTCGGAGGTGCGACTCGGGGTTTGTCGGAGCCGCGTCAGACCAAATCGGCAGACAGCACAGACAAATCGAGCATCGTCGGACCAAATCAGAGACAGCGAGACAAAAAATCGAGGCCAGACACCCGAGGTCATTCAGGTTCGCGCTCCTCTATCCGTTAGGATCGCGCGCCACGTCCGAATATTTTTTTTGACCTTTGAGCGCAAATTCTAGCTCCTGGTAATGGACGTGGCCTGTTTGAACGATCCTGCAATTAAGGTTGAGAGTCTTGCAATTGTGGCCAACATCCTATGTATTTGGAAATAGGGGCATTAGAATAGTAAGGCTGTAATGGTGAAGAAGGGTGTAGAGGATAGGTAAGCTCACTCTCTGGGGTCTCTCCCAGAGCACCACCGTAATTCGTCAATGATGTAAAGGGATGCACGCGCCCCTTGTAAAGGCACAGGAGGATCCATCACTATTTCTAATTGGTTTGGCAGCTGTGATGGCTTCTTCTAGAATGTCACATGTGGCACCATTCGAAGTGACATCGCATTGACAAACGCTTCCTCTTACTCTATGAGGGGGCGTCCGAAGAAGAGGAAGGTCGAAGGTCGCCCTTACTGGGTAGCTTCCTCTGGACGGCTTCACTGCGAAGTCGGTGGTGAACGACGGGCAACTCCGTCCGCTGCTGTCTTTGGATGGCCTAAAGAGTAAAAGACCGTTCGTTCTTTTGAATGTGTATAGACAATGATTGGTGGCAACTTGTTTATAGACACACACTGACCACAACACACATATATACATTATACTTGACTCGCAACATTCAAACTGCGAAAAGTGAAAAAATATAGGTCTCACGTTAATTCAAAATAAGGCGGCAAAAAACAAATCTAGGTATTTTGATATTTAACTTTTTAAGTGAACTAACATAGCAAGAAAAAAAAAATATAGTTGCATCAAGTCTATAACCAAAGACAATCAAAACCTCAATACTATGACTATAGAATTTTTGAGAGACAAAATATCATGCTTCATTTATGGTTGAGTTTTGACGAGCATCGTCGCCATACTGTCGCTATATAACAAGTTAGGTCTGCATCTTCTTGTGCGAGCTTGGTCGATAAACTTATCCCCGGTGGAGATGTCCCAAGGCCACATCAGTGCCACCATAAGCTTGGGTCCTAATTCCAATGATGCGATAGGTTAATTACCAGTCACGCCCTAAATGCATGATTAGATCAGTCGCCTCCTGGCTGACATGGCAATTGGCACGTTCTCACACATGCTACCCTGCACTGTAAAAGGGGACGAACCTTCTCTCACAATTAAGGTTGCTTCCCTTCTGACTTTCTCTCTATAAAACCAAAGCCAAGAACATTGCTCTTGCTCT
>VIGQ01000537.1:0-7500 GCA_009663005.1 Actinidia chinensis | reverse complement strand
TACCAATCACACACACAAAAGATAATAAAGATTTTACGTGGTTCAAGCAACGATGCATGCATCTCCAAAGAGAAATCAACCAATCCACATCGAATGAATGGATTAAATAGAGGAGACTCACCTTCCATTCACACCATCTATCACAATCTCTCTTTGTTTCCTCTAAATCTCACCACAGTACATCTACTTGTAGCCCACAGCACACACCACTATGAAATCTTAGCACCCTACCCCCCTTTTTATAGACAATGGAAGGAGGTGGTAGACTCCTAACCGAATTACCTATTATTCCCTAATCTAACTAAGAAAACAAAAAAATAAACACTCTCAAAGAGTTCTAAGATACTCGAGAGTTTCACCGTAACATGGAAACTTCATGTAAACTTCAACCGGGCTTTAGGCTTTAGCTTGGCTACGGACTGGACTATCCAAGTGGCTTGCGACTCATCAGATGGGACTGGACTCAACATTTATTTCTAGCTTCACTCGACCCATTTGATCTTTTATACAAATCCTATATTCTGCCTATGAAAATGTGAAGAAGAGTCGATTTTGTGGGAGAGTATGATCAAAGTGATCAGCTTAATTTGTTTTCTAGGATAGTAAAATTAGAATGCAATATTTGTAAATGTTCATGGGTGATGATCCCTGAAAAAGGTGAGAGAGAGAGAGAGACGGTTATAAATGGGTGAAAGGAAATTGAAAAGGGAAAGAGAATGAAGGAGATGTAGGAGGAGTTGAAGGTTTGAGAAGATGTTACATTGTTAATTACTGTAGTTACATAAACAAAAGCCCAAAAGACTAGTGTTGGGTTCATTTGAGTTCACTGGATCCGGCCCTATATAGCTATATGTTTTGGTTCTTTCCTAGGGAATGACTTTTGTTTTATGCCCCTGATCTTATTCAGATATACAGGAGACCACATTTCAACTGCGAGGGCCTCACTCCAAACTTGTACTCTTTAGGTTTCTTCAGAATTGGGCTCTAATTGGGGGTAGAAGGTTCTCGAGTCTAAATTAAATCGAAGCATTTCAGAATTTTCTTTCTCATGTCCGTGTCTAAGAATGTCTTGGTGGTGCGGAATTGACTTTAAAATGTGTCAGTGTAAGAGGATAAAATATTTTATTTCATTTCTGATTGTGACGAGCGTCGTTGCTGGTGGACTGTTACTTCGTAGCAAATTCAATCGGAATCTTTACTCGATAGCTTGGTCGGTGAGCTTATCCTACCGGAGTTTTCCGAAATCGAGTTTCAGGGTTAAGGAGTAATATACACGATAAGTTTCTTTGTCACCCACACGCGATGGGCTAGTTACCAACCACGCCTTAGAGACGCGATTAGGTCAGCCGCCTACTCGCTGACATGGCAGTCGGATTCTTGGCTTTAGTCAACAGAGAGAGAGTCAATATCTCTTACTTGTGAGAGATGATATGTCCCCATTTATAGTGTAGTTTGGCGCATGTGAGGACATGCCGAGCTGCACGATAAACGGGGACAGACCCTCCCTCATAAGTAAACAATAGTAAATCTCTCTCTAAGATCAAAGTCAATAACACTTATATTGCTCTCTTCTCTCTTTTTTTTGGGTTAGTCGGAGAGTCGTTCCCAGAATAGCTCCGGGTAATTCTTCTCACTATTGTTGTCTTACAGGCTAAACCGAACAGTGTCCAGTCATCAAGAACCGCTTGTCAGCCACAACCATCATCTGCATTTGATTTTCTCTCATCCTTACAAACCCACGACGCGTAACATGACTATTATTGTTGAATCCGCGAGTAAAGGTTTTTGTCTTTAGGAAAGGAAGCCACACTGTTGTTGTATTATTTACTAATAATAAATATATAAAGACATAAACAACTAGATTTTTTTACTAAGTGAAAGTTATTCATTATTTATTATGTTAATTTTTCTCTTTGTTTTTATATTTGAAAGCAAATAATTTATAATTGATGTGGTAGAATAGAAGAAACAGGGGACGGGGATAGAACCAAAAAATTCAATCCCCATAGGGGTTAGGATAGAGTGGTCAATTTAATTCCCGTTGAGGATCAGGTAGGAGATGGGAATACCTATTGATAATGGGAATGGGATGAGATAATGAAATTTGAGACATCCATCCTAAATCTGACACGCTGCCCATCCTATCGTATATCATAATGGTTTTAGACGACAATGGATCCAATGGAAGCTCCTAGGGTAACCAGCACCACTATTCTAAGGTTCTCAAAAATTCCCACTATTATAGTAGTATCAGGTATTAATTAATATTTTCAAATTTTATATATAAATTCATCACCCCCAAGATTTAATTACTTTTGTAGCTCTTCCTCCAGTCCGATTTTGTTGATCTAAATTTGTTCAAGATTCATTGTAAGAGCAGTTGCAAAGAAAATGCAGTGCACCAAGTTTGTGTGTGTGTGTGTGTGTGTTGGAGTGATTCAACGTAAGACGACAACATAAAAAATGCGGCTACATGTTCTTTGTCGCTACAGGTTAAAGGCAATTTTACAGTCACAAACGTTGAATCTCTTCAGAAATTAGGTTTTCAGTCGCATGATATCATCATCAAGTCCCGAAACATTGTTGTTGCATGCTTTAGCTGCACATGAATACGGGACCAAGCACCATCTTTTTTTTATATCTCGGTATTTGGTTTGTAGGACCAACTAATTTGCAAGACTAATTTTACCGTCCAAAAATAGGGATCTCATTTAAAATCGGCGCAAACTCCTATATGGACCAACCCAACACAGAAATTGATTGAACCAACCGCTGGAGTTTTAACCCAATATCAAAGTTTATTATGGTAAAGTATATAAATCATGGGTCCATCTTAAATTTAGATAGATGTATTGAATGATCTATCTTTTTGGCGAGGATTCTTTGTGATAATTATCCACGTAAAAAATGTGATTTTGATTAGGTATTGGTAGCAAAATAATCGGACCGTTCAATCTCTTCTAGGACAAATATAATTCGGTTATGTGATTATTAATCTCAAAAAATTGTATTTTTAGTATGTTTTACAATATGAAACACTAAAATGCGTATAGGGTAGGCCTACATCCGATCTTCTAACTTTACATCTTGAATTTTAAGAAAAGTCCTATTCTTGAATATAACTGCGTGACATTATGACTAATCAATAGAAAATCTCATTTGACAACAATCAGAATATTAAGTTAGTGGCGATAATACGTTCAAACTCACTCCCACTTGAGAAAAAGAATCGAATACCCTCTAGTAATAATCTAACAGATAAAAGATTGCAAATGGGATTAGGATTTTAACATCCGCGTTGCTGGGCATGTGGAAGGCCTTATGTTGGAACCCAAATTTTACGTGTATATAAATATACAAGGAGCACTTTGTCCGCGTAAAAATATACCAAAATAAATAGAAGAATTGATAAAAAATCAATTAAAATAATTTAATTATAGTATAAAAATAACTTAAAAAATGCTTAATGAAACTGCGTATATTAGATAATTTTCTTCACAAACCTCGACGACTGTGAAATTTCATAATATATAAGGGTATTTTCAACATAAACTGTACTTGTGGCTTTTAAAGAACTTTTTTTCCACATATCAAAAGAGCACTTGCTAGGAAATAAGATGCCCATTCAAACCAATTTATTTTGGTAGGTCGGGCCTCTCTGCCCAGAATATAACTTGTAGGTTTTTGGTACTGTAAAAAATAGTGTAAGGTTGGGCACCCCCCCCCCGCCCCGCCCCCCCCCATGCCAATATGTAGCCATGGTCCAAAAGAGCCCATTCTTCACTAGTCTATAATGTACATCTGTATTTAAAAAAGATATATATCGGATATATAGAATTTTTTCAAAATAAAACTGTTTAGCGCTTTGAAACCTACTTAACTTGAATTTGTGTTGGGCTCGTTAACAACTTGTTCGAGATTAGTTTATAGCATAAACAAATCAAGCTTGAACATATCTCTTTAAAGCTTATCAAACTTTCAAAACAACCTTAAACAATCTAGTACTCGGCTCGATAGGTTTATAATATTTAAAAATCCAAGTTACACGGATTCGGCCTGATCAGCTCATTTGAGATCGGCTCACTTGATAAATAAATCAAATTTTAACGTATTATTAAAACTCGTTAAGTTTTCAAACAACTAAGTGAAATAATTTTATCAGTGCGATAAAAAAAAAATCTCACTCGCTTTATGGATGGAATGAGACAAATTCTTTGGCTGAAAGCCGGCAAAATATAGGGTTCCAGTCAACACTTTCCTGCCTAAGAATATTGATGGTCCGTGAAAGTGGGTTGGGGAAAAAACAACTAAAAAGAGAAATCTAATAGAGTAGCCATATCACACTAGGGGAGAAATTTTTTGCCTGTTAGACCAAAATAGAGGGATGGACTTATATTCCTTTGATGAATGAGGACACTCAGAGTCCAATTTGCTAAGGGATGCATATAGAATAAGGTAGATGAAAAATATAAGATAAATTATTTTTTTTATTTTCAGAATCAGTTTATAGAATAGTTTTCAGAAAAATGTATGGTAATGGTTTTCAAAAACTTCTTTTTGGGAAATTTCTTAAAAAAGAAGGCATTTTTAAAAAAAATTAAACTATGTTGCCGATTCTCAAAAATCGTTTGCAATAGACAATTAATGATAAAAAAGAAAGTAATGAATGTTTTTGTTATCAACACTAATTTTTAAAATTATTTCTAAAAAATTATTTTTGTTCTATAAAATTAATTTGAAAATTGAACCAAAAAGATATTATTGAGAAAATTTTAATAATGAGAAGAAAAAGAAGTTAGGAAAGTAAAATAATGAAATGAAAGCAAATGGTTAGGCTGTGTTTGGATTAAGATTTGGCAAAGCAAAAACAAAATCAAAGAAAAAAAGTTAGAGAATTTAAAGATTCCGAAAATTTGAATGCTCTAATTTTTTAATTTCTTTATTATCCTCTCATAAGACAAGTTTGATAATCCACTTGTGAGATGGGTAAACAAAAATTGAGAGTACGATGTGAATGTGGAGTCAATCATACTTTAAAGACATGATTGATTGCGAAGTAAATAAGTTACATTTATCAAATATTCATGACCACATAATTCGATATGTGTTTGGCATGCAACCCTGAATCTCATAAAAATAGAAAAATACTATGGGGACTCCAATGTTGCACCCTAAATACACACAACCATGAGGTGGAGTATTGGGATTGGATAAAAGGAGTGGATGGATCCCATACCCAACCAATCCCACTACTCAAATAATATCAAAGTACTCATATGATTGATGGCAACCTTTTTACATGGACCCTGCAGACCTGTTTCATATGAAGTCCCGCACTCACATTTTTGCTTCCTAAAACGGAAATTGCAAGATTGACCAAATTTTCCATATTTTCCCAACAAATACTAGGAGCGTCTATGGTTCGGATTGATCCGATTCTATAACAATTCAGTAACCAGTCTATTTTTAACGGTTCTGAAAAAATGAGAACCGAAACATAACCATTACAATTGTAGAACCGAACCAAACCAAACCAATCCGCCTTATCAGTTCGGTTCCGGTTCTGTTCCGATTCAATCCAATTAACATTTTAAATATTTTTATAAAATATAAAATTGCAAACAAAATTATTCATTTAAATAACCTATAACTTCATTAATACTTCAAGTCATGAACAAAAATTAGTACAAAATAATTCATAGATTGATTGTGTTAAATGATATATATCAATCAATTCTAATATAACAATTTAACAAAACTCATTAAAAGAGTTCATAATGGATAATACAAAAAAGAAATAACGAAGAACTCAAAAAGAGTTCAAAATAATACCAAAAGAAAAAATCAACTGATAAAATCTTGGTAGAGAAAGAAGGTGAAAGGGTTTTGATGGAAATGGGATGGAGTAATCCTAATATCCATGAAGTTTAAAAAATATTTTTGTTGGGGAGGACAACTTAAAGTATGTTGAATCAAGCCTTCGATGCGATGATAACAAAATAGCCTATTGTTGTAATGTAATGCTAAGGTGCAGCCTTAAGCACGTGCGATCTAGGGACTAAAGAAGCCACACAATACTTTCTAAAAGACGTGTCGACACCCTGTTTGATGGTGTCGGGACACCTGTTTGATGGTGTCGACACCTTTGAGACCCAGAAATAAATTGTGATATATCTGTGAGAAGCCTAAAACAAGTAAGGAACTTTAAATGACTAAGTTTATTAAGGACAAATGCATTCAGAGGAGGAAGGAAGCGACTCAATGCCCAAACCCTATGATTAAAAAGATGATTGAACACATTTGGTGAGGAAGTGTCGACACCACCTCGCACCAAATGTCAGTAGCAAAACCCGAAAGTTTGGAACATCATGTGTCGACACCTACATCAGCACCAAGTATTTTTTTTTTTTTGTTTTTTTCAGTAGCAAAAAACCGAAATATGGAACTCCAAGTGTCGACACCAACCTCAGCACCAAAGTCAGTAGCCAAACCCAAAAGTTTGGAACATCATGTGTCGACACCTGCATCAGCACCACGTACAGTAGCAAACTCAAGAAATATAGAAAATCCAAGTGTCGACACCAACCTCAGCACCAAATGTCAGTAGCCAACCCAGAAGTTTGGACATCATGTGTCGACACTTACATCAGCACCAAGTAGCAGTAGCAAAACTCAGGAATATGGAACATTGAAGTGTCGACAACCTTCAGCACCAAACGTCAGTAGCCAAAACACAAAGCTTGGAGCATCAAAGTGTCGACACCATCATCAGCCCCACCAAACGTCAGTAACCCAAAACACAAAAGGTTGGAACATCGATGTGTCGATACCAATATCAGCACAAAAGTCAGTAATTGAGCCCAGAATTTGGAATCAAGTGTCGACACCAGACATAAGCACAAGGAGACAGTTTCATGAAGCAATGATAGCTTGGAAGTGTGACACCTGGAAAAAATGTGTCGACACCTAACGGTATTATTTTCAAACGACAGAGTTATCTGGATAGCATTAAAATGCCCCCACACACCACCAACAGGATAGCTATTCATTCAAGCTATTAAATGCAAGCCTACAAGTGCATTCAAAGGTGGTTCTTGAGATTAAAAGTTTTGGACGAAGAGAGACTAAGAAAGCAAAAAAAGGTCAAGTACTCTTAGATACAATCTTCATTGTCTCTTGACTAAAATTTCATTGTGTGATTCACTCCTATCTACTCTTTAAAGAGAGGTTTGTTTTTCACTTTGTATCATCTATACACAGTTATAACTTGGTAGATTGGAGTGTAGCTTGGACAAAAATGATTTTGGTGAGAGTTTGAGGTTTCTCTTGTAAAACGCCAAACACTAAGAGTTTGAGTGTTTTCTCTTTAAGTAAAACACTAGAAGTTTAAGTGAGCTTGGACAAAAACACTGGTTGTAAAAGTAAGCTGAGCCACGTTAGAATCAGACCCCCACTTGTAGTTGCGGATTACAAATAGTGGAGAAAGATCTTGCGGAGTTT
>VIGQ01000534.1:0-20059 GCA_009663005.1 Actinidia chinensis | reverse complement strand
CTGAGGGGTAACCGGGAATAAGGCATAGTTTAAGGAGGTTACTAAATTATCCGATAATATTTTAATATACAAACATTTTACTAATATTAGATATATGCCGCCCCATCCCTCTTGCCCTGACCCGTTTTCTGGTTAGAAAAACCAAAATCCGCCCCGTCCCCGTCCCGTCCCCCTATTCTATGTCATTTGTAGAACCACATTAATACGATCAGAATATTCATTTTATGTGCTTCGTTGATTAAATTATTTATAAAAATCGAGTTGTAAGACAAAAAATTTATCATATAACTACCAATATTCAATCATATGAACGTGACATAATTACTATTCAACAAATCTTACAAAAATAGAAAAATTCCAATCACGTCATTGAGACCTGATAGGTGGGGGGTTGCATCGTGAAAAAACACCCTTTGTGTCTTTTTAGGCACATCTATTATGATATAAGATACAAATTTTTTAAATCTTTCAAATTATCTCTACTATCTCTATTAAATCTAGTTGAATTAATTCAATGATTGAGATTTCACTTGAGACTATTTTTTTTTAAAAAAAAAATCTCATTCATTCTCTCAAGGTGTGAGACCACAGAGGTTTTGATCCATGACCAATTTTTTTTTTAATATTGGGCATATTTTAACATATTGGACAATTTTTTAATGAGATCAAAAAAACAACTCAAATACCCTTTTATTTTTTTATTTCTCCAAACTACCAATATTTTTCTTAAAATTATTAACTTTAATAATTGTTTGACATTTTGTAGCAATGGTACCGACACAAAAATTTTTGAATATTTAAAACACTCCACTTATACGGTTCGAATTATTTAGTTAATCCAATAACTAGATTCACTTTAAGAAATAATTGTTTTTTTTTTTTAAAATATCACTCTTTTTCTCAATATTCATAGATTGTGCTCACTGGCCAAAAAATTTTAAAGCTGATTATATATTTTTTACCTATTAGATATTTAGTGGAACCCCCTCCAAAAAAATTAAAACACCCATTTTCTTTCTAATTTCGGGTCTCTGAAGTGGCAGAGGGTGCGGAGTGTTCGTTGAGTGCACAATCGATATCGTTTTATGTCGTTTTGTGCATTCCACGAACACTCCCATGCCCCACACTTCAAAGGATCCCGAACTATTTTATTTTCCTTAATTTTCTCTCAAACTATCATATTTTTTTCAAAATATTATATTTTTTAACTTTTCTCTATTTTATAATAATATATATCTTCGTACATATATGCAATGGTATATAATTGTATAACTTTTATATTTTATCTGTTTTTTTAAGTTTAAAATTTTAACAAATACATTTAAAATAAAAATTTTTGTGTGTATTTTGCATTGGGCACGAGCATTTACTACTCTCAAAGACTCCCTCAAGGCTAGTTTATAAAAATCGACCGAACCGAACGAATCGACGCGGTTCAACCGGTTTGAATAGGAGCCTTATCATGAACCGGTACGGTTCAATTAATTTACTGAAATGCCATGTGAAAATCGATTGAATTAGGATGAACCCGGCCGGTATTTTAAAAAATCAGTGAATTACCGTATTTAGTGAAGCCGGCCAGTTTTTTTAAAAAAGTTAAAAATAAAATTGCACAAAATTTCCAATTATTTATTTTTTTAAACACATATCTTTTACGATTTTTGATTAAAAAAAGTCAATCTTGAAATGAAAGTCAAAGAAGGAAAAAAAGAAAAAAATGACTAACTAAAGGAAGTAGTTTCTCTCTTCTTAACTTTGATTATGTCATCCTTAGATATTTATTATAGTATACAAAAATATCTCGACATACGTATTCTCAAATTAATTTAATTAAAAAATATAAACTATTAAAAAAACTCAAGATAAAAAAAGGAATGTATAGGAAAGAAAATAAAAAAAAATAAAAGGTCATACAAATAATGCACATTATTTATCTTATAACATACCTTATTGACAAGTTTTAACGTTTTTCTTTTAAATATACAATACTAATAAGTAATAGGTTAACAATATTAAATAAAAAAAAATTATCTTGAATGTTTTTATAATTATATATTTTATATTTTTTTTATACATTTTATTATTTGTTAGTTATGTTAATTATTATATTAAAAATATATCTTTTAATTAATTTATATTTTTTAATAGTCTTTTTATTTAAAATATATTTTATTATTTATTTATTACATAACTAATTGAACCGATTGAAGGCACATTGAACTACTAAAACTATTGAATCGATGCAGTGACCGCTTAAGTCGCCGGCGAACTAGGCCTCAAGCTCTACAGGGCGTTTGATAATGCTATGCTTCCGCATGCACGATCTTTTCAGTTTCTTGCATTGGGGTGGGGGGGGGGGGTTGGGTTTGTGGGTCTTTGTTTGTGTTTTGTTGTGTGCTTTTCCCTTTCCATTTTTTGTACGAAAAAGTTCAGTTGCAAACCAAATGGACAATAATACCCTGTAACACTTTCCTAATTTGGACCAAGTCTTGACTTGCCTTCCAATTTCTTTTTCATCCCATTCTCTAATAGAACTTAAATTAGAGTATTTGAGTTCCGCTTTAGAAAAAATAAATCACTAAATCACTAATCAGTCAATTTGAGTCTGAATTTCTCAAATATTTGCTTTGTGCAAATTAAGAAATACCGCTATAATAATAATTAATCCTGACACTAATAAATATCACTTCTAATTTACTAGAGACTTTTTGTAAATACAAGTTGGATTCGGATTTTTATAGTATATAAGTTTTACTATCCTTAAGGTAGACCTATTTTTTTCTTTATCCAATAAATTTTTCTTTTGTCATTCCTAAAAAAAATAAATATTGATAATTTGATTATTGTTTTCATTTTAAACAATAGATGAACAATTAATGATAACCGCTATTAATTTTAAAAATGACATTGATAACTTCAAGTTCACTAGACAGGTATTTCAGTTAGGAGTTGTTGAATATTCGACTTTATGAAATAAAGTTAAGAAAGTGGTTTATACGTCTACAAGTTGGTATATTTGGATTGGAGCCAAAAAACATTTCAATATTATTTTAAAAAATCTATGTAATAAAATAATCATGTTAATCACCGTCCAGTGACTAGTGGTTAATAACAGATTTTTAACGAATAATTATATATTTCTACACATTTAAATGCGTTTTATAAATATTATATATTTTTTCATGCTTATTAATAAATTTTCACCAATATATTTACAAACTCACTAATGTGTGATCGTAGCAATTTTTTGACAAATTGCCTCAATTATTGAGTATAAACTACTGTCAGGACGTAACGAAAAAGATAAAAAACGTTAAACTTGTCACTTAAAAAAGAAATGAACCGTCAAATTTTGTTAAGATGTCTTGAAGCTAATTTTTTAAGAAAAAATAATTAAGATTACCCTTAAATTTAAGAATTTAAATCATTTCTGTCATACACTAATTAAAAACTAACAAATTCGTAAACTACCCAATATTCTCAAAATCCCCATTTATCCATTAAACTGGGCCTCACAAGTCCACTTTTTCACATCGGTGGTCTACAAAGCGATCCACTTTTCACAACTGTGTTCACAAAAATTATTCTCTGTTCTTGTCTTCTTTGGTTTGTTCCTTGACAATTAACAGATGAAGTGGATACCTATCATCAGAGTCCTAATCAGAAAAGATGCTGTTTTGGTTCTTGGTCTTTATTTGGAGATATCTTTCATAATTTGAGAAGAAACTATTAGAGATATTTTCTTAAATTTGAGAAAACATTAGAGAATCAAATTGTAACATGCAAAAATTTGTTTTTTTAGGTGTTTTAAATTAGGAAAAAAACAAAACAAACAGCTAGCCCATAAAAAGATTCCTAAGTGACTAAGTTTATCTGTTAAGTGTTATTAATTTGATCCCATTAGCGTTGTGATTTCGTATTTTTTAAATCGTACTTGAAACTTTTTTAGGAGAGAATTAGAATTATAATTCTCTAGGTTATCTTGACGAGGAGGAATTAGAAGAAAAATATAATAATTTAATTTTTTTTTTAAAAAAAATCATTTGAAAACAAAAAAAAACTTTATTGTCAAGTGGAATTTTTGCCTTGTAGTTTTTTAAATTTGATTAATTTCTTTATTTTAGATGCCTCCAAGAGGAAAAGTTTGCTAACATTAAAAAAATTAAAGCAAGGGTTTAAATTAGCTCAAATGTAAAGGAATAATAAAACTATATTAAAATTTAAATGAATGAATTTAAATATGCACTCTACAATGTATGGTAAATATTTATTTAAATTTTAATTTTTTATTTCTAAAATTCAAGACCATAAAATTTCTGACATTGAAAGGCAAATTATGACAGTGAATTATGAGTACCAAAAGACAAGTCAGTTGGGGCATTCTTTTTAGTAAAGTGTTGCACAAAAAGATTCCACAATTTCGTCTTGCTGTTTTTCGAAAATCATATTCACATTTTTGTTTTGTTTTTTTCGCACTCTCCGTGAGGGAGATTGATGAGAGTTGAGTTAGTTTTTTTTTTTTCTTTACTTTTATTTTTTTGCTTGTTTTAGGTAATGTTAAAGTCACAAAAGACAAAAAAAAAAATTTAAAAAAAATGGCTTTTTAGTAGAAAATTTAAAAAAAAAACTTGTCTTCTTTTAAGTATTATCAAACGAAGAGCCTGATGAAAAAAAACTAAATCGACATGTTGAAATGAAAAAGTATATATGACAGGAATTTTTATCCTTTTTTGTCTTTATCAAAGTTGAATTTACTCAAATATCAATTTGATTAAATATTTTTACGATATAGAAGATATTTGAGTAAATTCATTTAATAAAAAAAAAAAAAAAAAAATCGCAATTGAAAAAAGAGGAGAGGAGTAAGAAATCATTAATATAATGTAATACATTTCTCTAGTTGTGATGTAATATAACATTGTTTTTGTTTAATGAAAATTGAAAAATATAAAAACGTGGTTCACTTGTTATTTGAAAATAAGCTTTCATCTCTCCTCTACTCTCCTCTCCTCACCACCATGGCACCACATACAATGCCCAACTGGCCGGGCTTGTTAAGAAAGGGTATTCAATTTGAATACTCTCTTTTTTGTGTAAATATAGAAGTGAAAAAATTTGAAAATGGGGGAACGAAATAATGCGGATCTCGTTCTCTTTATTCAAATTTTTAGACCTAGTTAGTATTATTTGTTAAAAGGTCGAAATGTGAAATTTATTGGCGATCGAAAGGCGAAAGAGCCACAGAGGCAATAGGTTTCATTATGTGTATTAAAAGGAGAGACATTTGATAAATATGATAATGAAAAATATTAGTTCAATAATTTTAAAACCTTTGTGGATGAAAACTTGTAAATTCAATGCATTTACACATTTTCGATATACTTAAAGTCCTTTTCACCACGCATTGATTTATCTAATACAAATTGATACGAATTTAAGTTTGTTAATACTGTATCCATCCACCCGTCGGGTCTTGTATTTTGGTATTTGTCACTATTATCTTTTCACTTTCATTAGCCAAGTAAGATCAAGTCTCTTGTCTTGCCCAGAACATTTGGACCACACATTATGGTTTAAAGGATAATATTGTATTTTATCATTTTTTATTTGCAAATGTAAAAGACAAATGTCACTGTTGGAAAAGACCATTCTTTTTTATTTATGTATTATAGTTGTTTAGATTTGAGTTTTTAATTTATTTAGTGAATTTTTTACGTTTAATTAAAATTTTATATTTTTTGCTTTGTAATAGCGAGTCCGAAAATATAATTGATTACCACTAATTTTAAAAAAAATCACTAAAAAACAACAAAATTAATCATTTGACAGAAATTATCAGTTAGATATAAAGAAGATATTTGTAGACATACTACGGTGCCAGAATTTAGATCATTTTTTTTGAATTTAAATAAATGATTCAAATTTACTTCTCGTAGACAAATAAATAGAATTATTATTAATTCTAAAAAGTATTTTGTTCAATTATGGAATTGTAGATATCTCTCACGCACACATTGCATGCATGTAACAAATGGAAGTTTGTCATCTTAATCTCTAATGCAACACAAAGCATAATAATGTTGTTGATTGTATCGCTCCCATCACACCCACAACAAGTCTCAATTACGAAGGCTTTATTGGGTGTCGTTTTATTTTTTATTTGATTAATTTTGGATATTTGTATTTATGTTTTTTAAATTTAAAATATTTGTCAATTTAGAAAAGTCAATTACTAAAATGTGTATTAATTTTCTTTTTTTGCACATTTCACAGTTTCGATGTGACATGTTTTACTTTTATGATTTGTAGCTATTTAAAATTTTGATCAAGAGGAATATAGAAAATTAAAAACTTTAAATTTGACATTTTAAATCCTTTTTAAAAAATTAGATTTAAAATAAAAATAAAAAATTTTATTCAAATACTTTCATTACATAGAAGATATTTGAGTAACTTCAGCTGAATAAGATATAAAAGATCGAATTGAAAAAAAGAGGAGTAAAAAAATCACTAACATAATAAAAAAATCATTTCTTAGTTTTTGAAAGATAATAGTATACTTAAGGGCTTGTTTGGCTAGCGGATAGTGAGGGATAACTTTCTCCGGATAATTTTTTAGCCAGCGTTGGATGGTTTATGCCAGGCAGATAACTTTTTCTCGGATAATTTTTCCTCCAGCAGGCGGATAGAGGCGGCTAATTTTGGGTGACCCTCACCATAACTAAAAGTTATCCGGGGTGGAGAAGGGGATGGGGATACGGAAAAAAAATATATATAAAACAAAATGTATATTTTTATTTTTATATAGAGAGAAACACCCAAATATATATTTTAATATCTAGATATTTACATTTGTTTCTTCCTATATCTTTTCTTCCTGATCCCCCACCCTTATCCACTCAATCTAAAAAGTATACAAACACAAATTAAAAGTTATCCCTCCAAAAGTTACCCTCTTAAAATTATACCCTTGATGTTATCCGGCAGCCAAACGACACCTAAAGGCTTTAAATTTTTAAAATTAAATTAATTCTACCACAATTAAAATTAAATTTTGCCCTCCTAATTCGTTTTTGTACCTTTTTTCTAAATTTATATTTCTGGTATTCCATTCCATCCAGTGCTTCACATATCCGCTTGACTATAAATTACCACTCCACATTCAACATTCTCTTCCCTCTTACTCTCGCTGTCTATCTAAGATGAATGGAAAGTTCCCTCTCCTCTCCTCTCTCTCTCTTCTCTCTCCTCTTCTCTCTCTCCATCTCTCTCTCACAGTGATTTCTACATATATTGTATTTATCTTGGTAAGTTAAAAGAAAGTTTGTTTACGTTTTCATAAATGTAGTACTCAGATTCTTCTTTTTTTCTATATAATATTTTTACTCAGCTTATTAAATAAGCTAAAAATAGATCATTTTCCAGCTTTATAATACTCGTTATTTTGAAACCAAAAAACCATAGAATAAGCATTTTTGGACGAATTATATTTGTACCCTTTATACATTTACCAAAATTTTCAACTACTTCAAGTTGTGTCAATATATATATATATAATTGCACAACTTGAAGTATAGTAAGTTGATGAAATTTTGGTAAATGTATAAAGGGTACAAAGTATAATCGTCCAAAAAAAAATGCTTATTATATGGCTTTGTTTCACAAAATAACGAAATGGTTTAAACAATCCCAAACCGAACCAATTTTAGTTGTAGGTGGTTTAATGTATTTGAGGATTGTGTTATTTAATTAATGATGGTACTAATGTTTTGGACGGTTTTTAATGTATTATGGTAGTTAATAATTTTGAATACATTCCACAATTAAACTAGAGGTCAAACCAAAACTGCCAACATAAATCAACCAAATTTTCAGTTTTCTCAAAACTTCCCCCTGTCCCATCGAAACTGATCTTTCCAAACAAACAAATCCAAATTGAAGGTAAATTAGAGAAGCTCTGTATAGTTATATTCAACCAATCACCAGACAACCACTCAAACCATAAATCTGATGCCCAAACTATTTAAATATATAAATACATTAAAAGCTTCAAATCAGACAAAACCAGATGCCGCAGAACAAAGAGTGCAACAAAAATAGAAAAAAGAAAGACCAAAGCGCAACATACCACAACATGGAGAGAGAGAGAGAGAGAGACGACAGAAGGAGAGAGTAGAAGATATCTTACTAAAGAAGTAAGAAGTATTTAACGACCAAAAATCCATACTCTCTCAGTAGAGATAAGCTTATCTCCTCCTCTCCCCAAATCTCTCTACTTGCCTAAAACAAATCCTTCCACCAAAAATCTTGATGGCCAAAACTAAAAGGGAAATAGAAATACTTAAAAAACTTTAAATTCAAACAAAACCCAGATGCGAACGAAGAATTGCAAAAATAAGCAAGTAAAAGCTTATACACAAAAATTAGAGGAGGAGAAAGAAGTCGTACCCCAGGAGATTCACCTTCAAGTGATATGCCTCATTCGATGAAGAGTCGTACATCTGGCCTAGATCGGCGGCGTTGCCGTGGGAGTATAGGAGGAGTGGAGGCGCCATCGGGTGGCGAATGTTACACCGCCACCACCTCCGTCCCCCTCCGGGTCGGCAATTTCAGAACTTCCCACATTTTCCCGGTGCGGAACGGACTCAGAAGCGAAGGCGAGTGAGTTCGTCGGAGACCCAGCTTGTAACAACGGCGATTTCGGCGGAAAGAAGGAGAAAATTCGCCGCCATTGATGGGAACGTCACCCTCCCATCTCTTCCACCCCCCACACTCTCTCTCTACCATTTTAACTCTGTGCGTCTGAATGCTCCTTTTTTTTTCTTCTCCGTACGGGATCAGATCAATGTTTCTTCCTATTTTTATTGCCGAAGATTGAAGCTCTTTTATAGAGGAGAGAGAGAGAGAGAGCCGCTAGAGAGAGCGCTTTTTTAGGACCTGTTGCTTTTTTACTTGGTGTTGTGCTAGGGGGTCCAGAGTCCGAGTTGTTAGGTTGTTTAATAATTTATTTGCGGATTGTTAATGTTGCTACTATGTGGTTTTGGAGATTTTTAGTTTACTTAATTAGCTAAATTTTTGATACAATTACACTGACCTCCCCTAAGGTTTTGAGTGAGTTAATACAAAAGTACCCTGACGTTTTTAAAAAATTACACATGATTCCCCTGAGGTTTGAAAACTTGTAATATCATTCTCCCCTTATTTTACATCCTGTCACACAACCCATTGACCCCCCAATTACTGTAGTTCAATATACAACATACCCTGACCTAAGTTACTTCTTTTGGTCTTTGACAAATGAATATTGACTGTTTGACGCTCACTGGTTTGTCAGTGCATTGGTTATGAATACCGGAACCTTTTTTCAGGTTTGCCCTTTCCCTTCTGTTTTTGCGTCTACTGTACAATAGAGAACATGTGTCCAGTTCAAATCAGGGGGACTGATTATTGCTAAATTTTTCCCAAATGTTAGTAATACTTTGTGTATTAACCTGGAACCCTCATTGGGGACGGTAAGGTTGTAATTTACCCTTTATATATTGATAATAGATAAATGTATTTTATACTGCAAATTTTCTCCACACACCAGTCTTTATATGTCCTAATCCCCTATTCCTGGCCTTGCACTGCTCATATAGCCTATACTTTCGGTTATCCGATTGTTGTGGTGTTGTTCTGTACTGTATCCCCTAGACCCTATGTCCTCAATCACTTCCTATTCATTTTAATTTTTTTGCTGTAACGATTTTATTTTTACCTTGTTTCTACTTCCTCGTCTAACTTCCCATCTCAGAGGTTATGTTGACCCTTGAAAAACCAAATTATTGTGTACTCCTACGCCCCTCCTTGAAATTGAATTCATTGCCCGACAAACAACCGCGAAGATCAGGCTTTGACACTCCTATTTTACTGTCTATCATTTAACTTAAAAGGCTTTCACAATGGACCTTTGATGTCTTTAGGATGGGTAGTTATTAGGGTTAGAGGACAAATCCCATACTCCTTTTATAACCTGTTTATATCGTTAGCACGAATCTCGTGTGGCCAAGGTCCCATGTAACAAAACAAAACACGCATTATATCATTAATTACCCAAGTATTTAGGAAGTCACAAAACTCGCCTTGAAGAAATTCAATGATGTTTCTTCTATTTGATGATTGTTTCCTTTTCCACTGTGTTTCTACGTTCCCCACTTTACCCTCCTTCTAGACGAGAATCAACACCACTATTTAGTTATTATGTTTTATGTTAATCCGTTGCAAAAACTGTTGTTGTGAATTTTTCAATAAATAATACTTTATGTGTTTTCAACATCTCCTTTCGTTTTTTTTAGTGGAAAAATGGCCTTTGTTCAACTAATGTGCGCCCAACATCTTTTGAATGTTTTCAAATTAAACGCCGCCCCCCCGCCCGCTCTTTTCTCAAATACAATATCTATTTTAAAACCACGCTTTGTAGGATTATATTACCATTACATCCAAACAAATTGCTTGCTTCCAGTTACAAATTGAAAAAGAAGAAAAACAAAAACTAAACCTAACCCAGGTTTGTCAACAATACTTTGAAAAACATTCGAGTAGCTCTTTGATTTATCTTTTTCCTTTTTTTCCCTTCCCCCCCCCCCCCCCTTTTCCAGTTAGATTGTCCTAGGTTGGTTAACCATTATTTCATAGCATAGGTACGAAACATGGACTGTGGGGCCCTACTTAAACAATGCCATCGTGACTGCATAGGATAACCCCCCTCCCTCATATTACATTGACATTGCCTGAACAGGGTAATCCCGTGGGGGGGAATCACGAGTCAAACCAGTCAATTTTTTTTGTGTTGCTCTTTGTCTCGACTTTCCCACCCTACTGTCCCGAAATCCTGTTGTGTCCCGTTCTATATTTTAGGAGGTGGGTATGAGGAGTCCCTGAGAGAATGTTTTGTTCTAAATAAGGCCCCATAACTTGTCACTTAGAACTCCAGCTTGCGCACTCGGGCATAAACGTGTTTGGATATATAGGTGGATGTTAAGTGGTACAAGAAGATATATTGTTCTTTTTTAAATGTTTAATTACACATACAAAGCATAAGAAGAACAGGAAAGGCCACGTTAGGTGCTACCATTTTTCACTTTTTTTCTCTAATTGAGGCACAAGCCTGTTGCGTCCTGAGCCACAGTCAATCACCTTTTTTCTTATGACCGAACCTTCTCCCTTTTCTCGCACACCACCCCCCTTCCCGTCTCACATTTGTCATTACATTCTCACTCTCTTTTAATTGCCATTTCATAAGTTTTAAGAAAATCACTAAACTACGTCTCCCCTGATGCCTAATTCCATCTTTCATCATTGCCGTTCTAGAAAGTCCAATGGCTGATGTCCTTATGCAGTTCTCCAGTTACCAGCGTGATGCCCTTGGTTACCCACTATCTCAGAGTCTAGTACCCTATCGTCCCCAAGAAATTCTTTTTCAGGGTAAGATGTTCGTACGAGAAGCTATGTCATACAGTCAACATACAATATGTGGTTAGTAATCACCCTAGGGGTGCTCCATCAAAGAGCACTGGTGTTATATCGGATTGTTTTCCCATCTAACACTATCTCGATGGACTCTAGGTCGTCCATCATCGTTTTCTTGAAGACGGATACGACGATGCTCCGGATTGAAAGTTGGACCAAAATTGTGCGGAAATCGAAACGAGGAGCTTGCAGCATCCTTCGCTCAGTTAAACTATTTTCCCATTTAGCCTCGATCAATCGCAAACTCTTGGCCTGTTTGGAGGTCTTCGGCTACGCAGTGTAATCTAGACTTCATGAGGGAGTGGAAAGGATTATACGGGAACTTCTCGGCCAACAGGCGTATCCTCCTGGTAATGGCAGAGCTGGAGCTTCTCGACCTAATCGCAAATTAGGTTTTCCTTCCCGTTTTATCGTTCCTTTTTTATTAATTCCTCCCCGCCGCCCCCCCCCCTCCCATTTCCCTCCCTCAAGCACCGCAATCTCCTTGTGCCCGCAGTCTCCCCCCCCCCCCCTGTCTATCTCAAACTTTATACTACACTGTTCCTCTGGTTTTTTTTTCCCATCCCATTTCTATTTTCCTGCGCTTCTTGGGATGCCTCTCTCATCTTATTTCCTTTTTTTTCTTCCTCTCGTCTTCTTTCTACCTTTTTCCTTGTTTTTGCTTCTCCAACACTAACGCGGTTCCCATGCTGACCACTTTTTTATGAGTTTTGTCTTGCCTTTATACCCCGATTCAAATCGGTCCGGTTGCCTTTTCTCCCCCCACATCACTTCCCCCCCCATTATTTCTGTTGCATAATCTACCCACCATGACATACCCAAACTTGTTTTTTATCTTTAACCTAACCAGATTTCGACCTCCCGTCCACACTCCCCTTTTTCCCCCACGGTCCCCCCCCCCAGATCTCTTCCCTGCCCCCCAATGCCGTCCCCCTCCCTATCCGATCACCCCCCCCCCTTCTTCCCCCCTACTCCATCCCTCCCCTTTTTCGTTCTCGCCTTCCCCCCCTTCCCTTCCCCTCATTATCCATCCGCAACCACCCACTCCCCCTTTTTTTTTTTTTTCGCACGGCCATTTTACCCACCTAATCACCACCCCTAGTGGTTTTCTTTTTTGTTTTCCTCTTTTTTTTTCCCCCACTTTCTCACGGCACACCTGGCTTTATTCTGATTTATCCCAACCATCCACACCCAACCCATACCCACCTCTCGCCCATAGTACCACCTCAAACTTCCCCCTGTTAGGAGAAGTAAAAACTACAAACGTTAATAGAAATACCGCGTAACTAAGAAGGCGACGGCATAGCACGAAATGTCACAGGATATCTAAGTTTTTTCCTTTCCTTTCTTTACAGTCTTTCTTTTTTATATTTTTAACCTTTTTTCCCCCCCTTTTTCATCACAACTCTTCACCTCACTCTCCCTTACCACTTTTCCTTCCTTTCCCACTCATTTTCTTTCCTTCTTCTCCCCCCCCCTTTCTCTTCCGACCCCTTCCTCCTTTTCCCCCCTCCCCCTCTTCTCTTTCCTACTCCCCCCCCCCCCCCCCCCCCCCCCCCCTTTATCCTCCCCTTCCACCCCCCCTTTCCTGATCCCCAATGTTTAACAATTAAACAATTCAAGGAAAGTTTGGATTGCAAACGGACATTTTTTGTCCCCCAAGTCTCTGACCTATGTCACAAGTTCATAACTAATTAGAGTTTTCACAATAAATCAAAACAAATATTAAAAGTTGGAACGGGGTCCAATGGCGTGTCCGGAGGCGGACATTTATGTCCGTGATGCGTACCAAACGTGTTGAAAGGAGAAAAAGAATATAATAAAACGCCATGTGACGTGTTTGACAACGTATTAAACACGGATACATAAACTAATTTGAACATGTCTGCTAGGTTTATTTATATACCTAGCCCAAGACTTGCATCCACACTGAAGGAAATGATGTGCATCCAACGTACGATTGAAATTTATTTGAAGCAAATACTGGAGAGAAGTTCATTTTCCTTTTTTTTTTCTTGCAAATAGTTAGGTATTTTATAAATATTTGGCTTTAGCCCAAGTGGTATTAAAGGCGAGGCTTACCAGGGACTTAGGTCCGGAGGGGCGATTAGAAAACAAAGAAAAAGAGGCAAAAGGAGAAGTAGACTGCGGACCCCCGCGGAAGTCAGGTACACGATGCTAACACCGGAGGGTATCACGTTCGATTCCTGGGTTAGCTGCTCCATATCCGCGTTTAAATCCTGAGGGTGGGTCTGAGGTGTGAAGGAGGGCTTAGTGTTCAGGGCACAGAGATTAGTTGGGTGAGCCCAAAGGCCTGTCATAGGACACTGTTAGTAATCAAAAAAAAAAATTTTTGATTTTCTGATTTGTCTAAAAGTTGTTCTCTTTATACACACAGAATATGAATATCCAAATTAATTTTCCAAATATCATTTTTTCAGATTTCTGAAAATCTATTTGATTTAATTTAAATTAATATTTTTTTTAATTCAATTATTCTGCAAAAGATTGAATAAAAAGTAAAAAAAATAAAGAAAAAATACAAAAAACTAAAGTTAATGAAAATTCACCTGCCATGTGGCATATGTTTTCTCTGAATTTATTTGTCCCACTGAATTAAATATGAGAATCGTAAACCCGCCGAGTCTCCTTCTTATTCTCTTCTCTCTCTGTAGTATGTACATCACTGATACGGCATTGCCACGTCCTATAATATAGAGAGAGTAAAATTATCAATTTATTTTTAATAAATAAATAAATTATATTAAATGATATCTGTGAAGTGATGGATGTTGCGGACGGTGAGATATCCGCGATCTAATGCCACTCTTGGCTGCTTTACGAACGCGAATTCGAAAAGCAGAACAAACCAATCACGGAACGTAGAAAAAGAAAATTATATTAAATATCTAAACACGCTATATATGGGCAGTGGCTGTCTGACAGATACAGAATTTGTGTCGGGAGGCAAGAAAGCTTATAGTACATGACCGCCATTGTTTGAATATGGGAACAATAAATTCACAGTCATAGATTTTGGGAGAGTTACGATTTTCTTTTTAAGTGTAACAAATCAATATTGAAGTTTAATTCGATAGCATTTTAAATTATTTATTAGTTTTCATCCATCTATTTAATTTACAGTAACCAAATTTTTCTTACCCAAAATACCATTAAACAAGTTGTACAGGTTTTGTCCATTTTTAAGGCCTTAATCGAATCATTCTCATTCTAAAATGGTATAAAGATTTGATTTTTTAAATAAATATAAAATCAAAACTCTCTATTTTATCGTAATTGGTTAATAAGTTTTAAAAAGGGGATAGCACTATAAGAAGATCGATTTCATGCATTTGAGGGAACCAGTAGTTCTGTTAGTACTTAAGAGATAGATAGAGAATAAAGAATGATTTAACTAGATTAATAAATTAAAATTATAGAGTTTAATTTATAGGATTAAAAACTATAAGGTTTAATTTTTCCCATGATTAATCTTGATTTTTTTATAAATTTCCCAGATTTTTTACCTTCTATAGTAAATACTAGTTAATAGCAGGTGTAGTTGAAAAAAATAGAGTTTTCAAGATATTTTGGCTTTAGATAGTCTAATTAGGATTTTTTGAATTTTTTGTAAAAATAAATATGTGTTAAATTTATGATCTCTAATCTAAACAATCGAAAAAATTAACAAAAAATATACCAAAGATGAAAAAAATTTACTTTTTGATAAATAATGATCTAAATAAGAATATCAAAAAGTCGTATCCTAAATTGTATTTTCGAGGTAAGAACTGTACCGATTAAAAACCTTATTATAATAATTTTTTGTGGTAGTAATTTTTACACTCTCAATTTTATCTTTTATTTTATTAAGCTTACCCAAATATTCATATTTACTCACCATAGGGGTTGAAGCGGTGGATGGTTAGAGCACGAGAATTAGATTTTCGAGTTAGATCAGTGTATACAGAACATTTTCTTTTGATTTTAATCGGCCCCAAATAAGTGGACGAGTTAGAATTGGTCATTTTGAATAGTATGGATACGGAGAGTGTCAAAAACAAATATTTCAATTTTTACTTAAATATTATAATACATAGAAAGACATTTGGGTAATCAAGCCATATAATAAAAACCAAAAAAAAATGAAAAGCACTAACTTTTTATTTATATTAAACTTGGATCAAGAGTAAACAGATTTAGATGCCATTGATGGCAAGTTTCATAAAAATGGGTGAAGCAATATAACTATCATGTGGGTCATGCGAAAATAACGTGATCGAATTAATCCCATCACTCTCGGTGCGATCGGTAAGTCCGCCCGCATCGAGCCCACGGATCCGATCCTCCTTTCACTGCTTTTCAATGCTCTTCTCTCTTCTCTCTCTCTCCACAAGGACGAAGGACATATTCTCGCAGAACAAACTGGGCTAAATCGATTCCCCGTTTGTTTTGATCTCAGAATCATATTAATTGTTTTTTTGGTAGATTTCACTTTTCACTACCTGCATTTGACTCAAATTGCACTTTGGCCTTTCACTTCAAATTGGAACAGTAAAAAAAACTCCCGTCAGCCTTCCGTCAAGTATTTGGAAGGAAGAACGTCATGAAAGGTACTGCCATTATATAGGGCATTCATTGGAAAAAATAGCTCCTCCTGATTGAAAATCATTGGCTTCCTAACCATTAACAAATAAGTACATAATAGCATGTTAACATTTTCGTTAAGTGTTCAAGAAGGAACAACTTTGTAATGAATGAAACAGATGTGTTGATGACATTCAACTGCATCCATTACAACCCATATGCAAAATCTAATTCCAAAGTCAAGAGGAGTCTATTGATGAAAAATATAAAAATATCAAAATAAATAAAGGTGACATTCCATTAAACTACTACTACTAATGACAGCTGACCTGCACTTGAGTCGTCCATAGACTTTAGACGGAAGGCTAACAGATGGAGAAAGCGGAGCTTGACTAAAAGTGTAGGAGTTTATTTGTTTCCATCTGAACCATTAGCATTGAATGTAATTGGATTAACACAATAGGTAGAGACTGTAGCATAATATTTGGTAATTCGTCTTATTACGAAAAATAGCATAAGTTGACTCATTGTGCTAGTACATTTTGTGTATATTGAAATGGAATACATTGGAGATAATTATTTTTATACTGACTTTATAAGACAAGTAGTATTTGTGGTTATTATGAGTATTGATACTCTTAAATTTTGAGATACATTATTAGGAACGTGATTTAAATTGATCGCTTTGATTAACATAGAGTTTGAGTTCTTTTGTAAGTCACCAACTTAGTAAATTGGATAGTCACATTATATGTCATAGGTGAATATTAATCATTATGTTTATCATTTCGTAAAGTATATTAAAATGGGACATATTATCTGTTACAAGTATGCAATATTGATTCTCTCTCTTCGGACGTTCTCTCTCTAATTTCAGAGCCAATAACATTTCTCTTGCGTCGCGTCTTCCTCTCTCTTTCAGTCACTACCTTGACCGATAGAGAGCCGTCCCCAGAACAGTTCAAGGTGATCCTTCTTGTTGTTGTCTATCTTGAAGGCCAACGAAAGCACCATCAAGCCATTTGTGAAACCACTTTTCAACTACTATCTTTTGTCTAGAATCGATTTCTCTCATCCTTGTAACCACACAGTTTCCTTTTAAATAGGATTTGGGTAGTTTCAATAACTTCAATCAGTAGGCTCCCATAGCCTTATTAATGAATGCTTGCTGGTATTTTCTGTTTTGGCAAGGACACAAGTGTTTACCACTCATTTGTCATCATGTGTCTCAAGCTTCTGTCACTGCACTCCGACGCCTCATACCATCCACAAGCGACAGGTCTTTGAAATTGGCTGCCATTTTCAAAGCAGTGTTTCAAAAGTATCTTGATACAAGTAGGATCGCCACAGGTGAACAGCATTAATGCCAGAGGGTAAAATGGGAAAAAAATATAGCTACATTAATGGTAACGGCTTGCTAAAGCTAAATAATTTTGGTATAATATTAGAGTATCTCACTGGTTGTGTCATATTAACAATACCTAAATTTAGCTTTGCGTGCCAATTTTTTGTTTTTGTCATGTTATTAGCAATGTTAGTCCATTAACTTACTCTATTTTGAGATAAAAAAGCGTAGAAATTAGAAGTACCGTGTTAATGATGCAACAATCTCTACGCCCAAACTTGGTGCTGCCAACCTCTTGCTGACCATCACCACCGGTCCACCACCCCCACCAACCTCTACTGCACCAGGATCCCCCACAACCACCGCCATCCACCGCCATCACAATGTTGCCAACCACCCACTACCGCACTAGCGCTGCCGCCAACACATATAGTGAAAAACTATACACACGCCACATGGTTTTGGAGTTTCGTGGTCAAAAATGATATCTAACACTGCACTAAATAAAAAACACTTTGCTGTTTGGATCAAATGACCTAACTATAAATGCTCTAACCAACCACATATAATAGTGAGGTGTAAATGAAACTATATTATAGGATCCACCTTTCATGTGAGAAAACCGGAGTATTGCTCCATCAACTTTTGAAATAAATTCTTTACCGATCCAAGAGATATTTTGATGCAACTATACATCTAACTTGGCTAAGCGAGTGAGTGCTAAAGGTTCTTTGCAACAACTTTGCTGATAACAATTCGTCTCCAGATTTCTGTGATAGGTAGTATAGCTGAATCGGCCGCTGTTTGGGTCGCAGTATTTCACTTGCTTTTTTATTGATGGAGCCTGAGTATGGTGGGAGGAGTAAAATACCCGATCGTTATCGTAGATATGATTTGATTACCTCCATACCTGAATATCCGTACCTAACCCAAGCAATACCCGAAGTCGCTTTCACACACACATATATATCCAAAAGTTTAGGATCATGAAATAATGTGATGTATACACTTAGTTAAATTTGTATTTTTTTTATAGTAATATATGCTGGTATGAACTAAATTGGGAATATAATTTATAATATATGAGGTAGTAAAAGATTTTGTATGACATATCAAATGTAATTTGATACTTGAATGTGTTAAATTTGTATTTTCCTGCATTTGACATTTGATTTTTTTAAGATTCGGTAATTTTGATATACCCGACACCCATTGGAGTTTGATTTATAACCATCTCAAATACATTTTGAAATGACTAGACAAAGTTTCTTGCAAATTTATACCCGCTTAGTTATGCATACCTAATAAGCTTTGTTGGTGTGATTTTTTATGTGGGATAAAACTTGGTAAGGGTAAGGCCATTTATTTTACCTTGAAAATCAAAGCCGACATGAAACCGAACAATTCCACACTACTCTAATTTTTCAGTCAATCAATCACGGTCAAAGACACGCCCATGTTCTCCAGGCTGGAAGCTGAAAGCATAAATGTCCTGCATATTCAATGAGACATTTCTTCCTACTATCCTCTCTATTTACAAGAAAAGAAAATCAAATAATTTTGATTATAGTGGCCTAAATTTAAAGCTTTCAAATTTTTTTCTTAATAATCTGATGTGTTTATCTTTTTGACTTATTGAGAACATTAACTATAACAAAAAAATATTTTAATCGAACATCAAGATATACCATGTAATTGAATCGCATTTGAATAAAAATTAATAATTAGTGTGTCGATCATCCATTGTTTTTAAACCAAAGTAATCCCATTAGACCGTTATTAACGTTCGATCACCTAATTCTTAGCAAGCAAGATTTTTTCAAAATGCTCTACAAGATAAACAGCTAAGATATTGATCAGCGATTCAAATTTTGGACAGGGAAGAAATCCAAGTCTATATATATGATAACATAAGAACATATCAATTTTGGTGGGTGAAGCCCCTTTTTGTAATGACATTCGGACTTTTGCTTCAAAAAATGCCCTCCGCTGTTACAAAAATTCATGTTAATTATCTTTCAATTTAGATAACTGTAGGGTTAAAACAATAAATTTACTCAAATTACTTCCCCATGTTTTCTAGCATACTACTTAATTACTCAATATAACTGCTAAGCATTCCCTAATTAAATAAAACTCCACCATTGAGAGGAAATGAAAGAATTTGGATTTATGAGTACTTTTGGTTGTTAGAAATTACCAAGGAATCTGACGTTGTTCCACTCTCGAATTTTTACTGCATAATAATGTTACTTTGGCTTAATAAACTTAATGGTAAGAAAAAAAAAATTTAAATCTAGAGTTATTTGTACTCGCATCCGTTGTGCTAAATGCTAGATGTATATATGTAACACCCGTTTCGCTCCTCATATATTCCATGAGTTGGTACTACCGTACTAGTGTTCGATCAACCGAATTATTTACATTCAGAACTTACTTAAAAAACTTTACCAGATTAACCTAATTATTTACATGCAGCCTACTTACGACTCAGTCGATTGACACAAGCTGTGCATTTAGATTTCCAGTAGAATTTCCAAGGTTCATCGTATATTAATTACCCCGTTAATCAATTTTTTCAAAAACAAACTTGTTTCGTATTAACTATTGCTACTCTCC
>VIGQ01000515.1:37500-40000 GCA_009663005.1 Actinidia chinensis | reverse complement strand
ATTAAGGTCGGCTTTGTATATATCTCATAGGGAAACAATCTTAAATTAGGCCTGCATAAACTTTGTACGGGCTCCAAAGACTAAATGTTAGACTTTGTGCAAATTACTCACCTAGATGTCCTCAAACTTAGTATATCTAGTCTAGAGTCTCCACCTATTATCAATGACACCGATCCTCTCTAACACTAAATTGACTAGGATTTGTGTTACTATTTTTTGGAGATATAGAATTTAGAACTGATGGTATAGGATAGTGACGATTACATTAAGCTAGTATAATTGTACTTTTATCTACTCAGATTTCACTTGTTTCAAATCATAGGCCGTGCCCAAATTAACTTTAGTTGATGGTAACTATTGTACTCAAGGCAACATATGACAATTCGTATTTTAGTTAAGTAGTCGCTCGCTGCATTAAACTCGTGCAATATCTATTTGTTTATATTCTAAACTACGGTTTTCAGAATTAAAGTTCTAATCACCAGCATGGTCATCCTCAGTTTATGATTTGAAAAGTGTCTTTGATCTCAATTTTTCGTGAAGTCTAATGGCCGGTTTCCTTTCTTTATTTGGAAATGCAGTCGGAAGTAATTTGTTGAGATGCCTTTCTCATCGCTAACTTGGTTAGCTGTGGGTGACTGTTTCGAGGATCACGAGCTGCTACTTGTAACTAGTTTTTAGTCATAGAGGAAGCTTAAAAACCCTCCTTTTCCGATGTAGGATGAACTTGAGCGTAAGCCATAGCATAAAAAGAAAAAATATATAACAAGAAACTTGCTAATGTAATGATTATATTGATTGCTGATTGTTTTCTTCTTCTTTTTGGTTGCAGCAGGGGGTCTGCAACGGACCCTGTCTTGGGACTTACGGCTCAACATCGCCATTGACTCAGCCAAAGAGGCCTTGCTTTCTTGCACACGTCGGAAGAAACAAGTCATTCACCGGAACTTCAAAGCATCTAATATACTGACTTGATGAGGTGCGTTCTTACACGATCAAGCCTCATAAGGTTAAGTAATTGTGATATGATAATTATTCTGAAGCTTTTAAGGAGCGCCAAAGCCATATGTATCTGAAACCTTTTGTGTTTATTTTTTGCTTTCACAGAGCTACAATGCAAAAATCTCGGATTTGGCTTAGCAAAGGTTGGGCCCACAGTGAGAACACAATGATGTCGACACGAATAATGGGAAACACGAGATATGCTGACCAGAATATATTGAACAGGTGATTAGTTTCTCTTAGTCCTTAGTGTATGTGATTGAAAGCAACTGTTCAACAACCTAAACGGAACCACTAGATACTAAAATAGTTAGGGAACGAAAACAGGGAAATAATTCCCTAGACAAATCATGAACAAAGTTGCATGTGTTTTATAGCTGAAAAGCATGATGATTGAAAAAAAAACAAAGAGGAAAGAAAAAAAGATGACAAAAGTGCATCCCCACCTTGTGGAAATAAATGTATTTTGCGAACTGATGTAGTAGTTGGTCGTTCCTATATTTAAACTTTGTACATCATTTTCCGGCTGAATTAGGTATCATGTCTATTGCAACAGGACATTATACGTGAAGAGGAGAAGTGTATAGTTTCGGTGTTGTGAATGCCTGGAGATATTCGGCGGTTACGCGCATTGATTACAATCGCCCCCGGGAGCCAGATTAACCTAATTAAGTGGGCAGAGCCACTTCTCCCCCAAAAAAGGGCTGAAATTAGTCATGGATGCACGAATCAAAGGAAATATCCTCTAAGGCGGACACACTGACCTGCTATAAACTTACCCTACACGCCTCAACTTACCCAGTAAAACCGGACTCCATGAAAGAAGTCGTGTGAAGTCTTAGAAAAAATCAAACGCCACGAAGTAAAAACAAAAAGATCCAAAATCATATTGTTGGATTGCAATATGCAGACACAACATTTTGGTACTGAAGTGCATATAAAAACGGTATCAGTACTGAAGTTCTACTTATTGTAGTGTAAATTTCATCATATTCCTATAGTTTACAAAAGTCTTCCACTTTTGTCCCTAGAGTTTCCCCAATTGAACAAATAAGAACCCCAGTTTCGATTTGGTTTTATATAATTCTCTGTCAATACTCGTTAAGAATTTAGATAGAAATTAAGTACGTCAATCTCACATTACCCTTTGTAGAGTATATTTTTACAATTAATGGTCCTTAGAGTTTAAAATAAAGTGTCATTTGTACCTATATAGCGATGTGAAGTTTTTCACATCCTTTGTCTCCTATAAATTATTAACAGTTCTTGACATAGGGACTACATTGAAAATAAATCAAACTGTCAGTTTCTAATTATTCAAAGTGAAGCTTTAAGGATAAAAGAAAAACTTTAGTTAAACTACAAAGACCATTGGTGAAATTTACCATTATTCTGTTTTGGTATGTGTAAAATTCTATGTTCAGTTCAAAAAAATTAAGAAAATATATAATTTTTTTTCGTTTACCCTTTTTTTAATATATTATTTAAATGATATCTC
>VIGQ01000515.1:0-32500 GCA_009663005.1 Actinidia chinensis | reverse complement strand
CTCAAGCCACCACCGCACCAGTCGCTCATTCGTTTAATAAATATAAATATCTAATATATAAACACATAGAACACGTGTTAGTATCTGATGTGATGTCACGCCGAATGGAACTTTATTTGATACTTTTTGAATTTGTTTTGACTTTTTTTACCCCTCCCAACAGCTATATAACGGCAATTGATATATAAAATTATCTTTTACCCATTCTAACAAACATAAACGGCTAGTTTTTTTGGATATTGGTCTAATTAGCCTACAAAGTTTTTATAAATATCTCTAATCCTCAATAATTTTCCTCACTCAATTCTTACTTAATTCAGTACTTCTCCAACAACTCTCTCAATCGCTCTCAATACGCCTCTAGTTTTTCGACTCTCGGCATTTTCAAGTGTTGAAAAAGTGTTTGCAGGAAGTGTTGAATACGAATTTCAAGCGCTTCGGATTTTGGAGGTTTATCTTAGCATCAATAATTTTTTATCATTGTTATTTTCTTATCACAATTTTATTTATTAAAAAATGGATCTGTGATTATAAACACAAATATGGACGAGGCTGAATACGATGACTTTGAAGTCTCTATTGAGATATTGGTAGAATGGCCCTAAAAATAATCGATTGGCCCCTCCACCGGAGCCGACACACCCACATCTAGACCATGGTTAGAAAAATTAAGATCTACGTTTGGCCCAACATTTTAAACAAAATTCCAAGGTCATTGAGCAAGAAAAGAAGTTGCTAAAACTAGTTGTAAATATTGCGAAAAAATATTATAGGCTCGGGCAATGGCACGAGGCCACCAAAGAGACACGCTGTGTTTGTTAAATTTTTGATAAAAAATGATAGCAATGTAGGGATCACAATTGCAAATAACTTGATGAAAGGGGGGGGAATGGTAATTTCTCTTATTTCAATATTAGAAGGAGAGAAGGGAATAGCCATTTACACGGCCGCTGCGGAACAACTTTGTACATTCAGAGCTGATCGAGATTTGAAAGTTGTCACAAAATGATGTAAATTCTAAATTCGGTCACGTTTTTTCTAGGACTACAATTAGAAGCGATTGCTTCAACTTTTTAAATCAAAAAAATCTATTAATAATGAACTACGTACACAAAAATGTAGATATCTTGCACTTCTGATATGTGAAAAGGTTAGGTGTGAGGTAGGTGAAAAGGTAGAAATCAACTGGAAGGGGGGAATAGGAGTCAGAAAAGAAAATTTTCGTACTCATTACATTGCATTCCTCTTGGAAGCTACAAAAAAGGAATTTTTGATTTTCGCAAATATTGAATACCACATTAATGCCCAAAATATTTTTTTCATATTATGAATGTTTTACAAGGAATTTAGTTAGTATTCAAAAATAATATTTTTAGCATATTTTTGATAATGCGAACTAATAACACCGCTTTGCATGAACTATTTTAATCGTCAATTAAAAACTCCTGTAGGTACGGTAACGATTTATAATCACATCCGATGTGTTTGTCATATTATACAAATTAAATGTTAGGATGGATTAAAATTTTTTGACAAAAAAATTAAAAAAATTAAAGATGTCATCCTAATATTAGATCTTTCTACATATCCGATACAAGATTTTAAAAAAATTTGTAAAGCACATGGTCAAAATGAGGAGATTTCATTAGACACTGTTCACCGTTGGAACACAACTATCTTATAGCTACAACAACTAATAAAATTGAAGACATTATTAGTTTTTATGTACAACAAAATCAATTATTAACATGATATTCCAGATGATTGGGATGTGTGTGTGCCATTTGTAAGTTTTAGAAGTTTTTTATATCGCAACTAAAAGAATGTTCGGCCTGTCTATATCCCAATTTCAACTTATTAATCTCACACATATATAACATTGCCTCAAACTTTTCAAGACCATAGAAACAATCCTATTTTTTATCGACGCTTGTGTGGTTATGGAAATTAAATTCAAAAAATATTGGCAAAATTTGCTATATTATTTTCTTTAGCATTTGAATGGACCCTAGGCTTCACATAAAAGGTGTACAATATTTATTATACTTTAATGAATTATAAGTGCATATCATCACCGGTAGGTTTGGTTAATGACGTTAAATTAGCGTTTAACTAATCTATATAATTCATACGAACTGAAAATATTCTACAAGCACGCCTTCGACCAACACTTTACATTTCTACTTCAAACTAGGGCAATACGAAGTAAGAAACCTGGGGAATGGCAATCGCTAATTATGAGTGGCAAAGCACTTAGTGTTTCATATGTAATGAACTTTTAAATATTTAGACACAGAGTTTTAGTGTTTTTTTAACAGGAAACTGAAAAAGATAATATTTTGGCATGGTGGAGAGACCACACACGGAATTTTTCGATACTCTTCCATCATGGCACGTGATTACTAACCCCTACGGATTAACTGTGACATCGGAGGCAGCTTTAGGCAGCTTTTAGTGAAGTAGTAATCGAACAAATGAAAGAAAAGAAGAAGCTCGTTAAGTCCAGAGAAGATATTGGAGTGCCAAATTTGTATTAAAGATTGGGATTGATGCAAAGTATAGAATTCAACACGAGTTTAACAGAAGAGAATAATGTCCTTGATCCTTTCAAAATATGGATCTAGCGAACGACGAAGAAGCAACCGAAGACAATAATTAGTCGATTTTTTTAAAACTTTTTACATTATAACTTTGTAATGAAAGAATGACTAATGCAAATGAATAGGTTAAGTGGGTGCCAACCTAGCTTGGGATTGTACGTAACTATAGTGATACAAATCTCCACTTTTAATTTTTGTAACTTTTCATTGTTTAATTTTCAATACTGTATTTGATACAATAATTTAATAAATAAGTTTAGTTTCAACATTGTATCTTGCTTTGTTATGAGTGGTTTTATAAAAAAGTAAAACGTAAAAAAAAGAAGTAAACTAATAAATAAAAAAAGGTTGGGCCAACACTCGGATGGTACGTAGCACCGCTACTTGTAGCAGTTCGGGCTTATGGGTCGGGCTGGGGTAGAGCTGTGGACTAACGGTCTGGGCAAGGCCCGGACTGTACTGTAGCGGGTTGTTGAGGCTGTCCGATCCGTGACGTTGGGCCCGTGATTTATAGCGGGCGGGTAAATCCAGCCCGGCCCCCAATTGTAACTCTAGCAATAGCTGTGAGAGAATTTTAGTGTCCTCTCTCTCTCTCTCTAACAAAGGAGGAATGATGGGAGCTTGAATTTGGTAGCTGTTTTTAGGAAACCCGAATTGGTGGAATGATTTTTTTTTGTAAATGTCAAAAAAAAAAGAGTCAACCTTAAAACTAATCCGGGTAGTGTCTTATCTGTAAAAGAAATTATTATTTTTAACTTGACCTACTTAATTTAATCAAGATTGATTTGAAATAGTTAAAAAAAATATACCAGAATCTAAATAAATCCACTAAAATTAAAAAATAATTTAAAAAAATCATTTATTTATTCAAAATTGGGCCTCGTGCAGTACATGGTAAATAAGAAGGCTGTCTCATCCTGCCAAATCATTGATTGTTTGTTTATTGGGCATGATGACCCCAAGCAACTGTTTTATATATGAAACGGACAGATGTGGGGAAATTGAGAAATAGTAAAAATTCTTTTTTGCATTATGCAACAACGGTAGTAGTAGTAGAAGTAGAAGCTATGATAATGTTGAAAATAGTAAATTTTACAAACAACATATTCATTGTTCATAAATATTAAACAATATAAATTGTGAGGTAGTGGTTGATGGTGAAAAATATTAAAATTTTATAACTAAAATATTTTACTGTTTAAGAAAAATTATTTCAATGATGGTTTATGAGCAGTGGGAGTAACCGCATCAGCGTTGGAATTAGTAATTTTATGACTTGATATTCAATGTTGAAAGCATTAAATTTAAACAATGAGGATTTTCCTACAGTAAGAGTAATTAGGAAGTCCTACTGTCTTTTTGGAGGTGGCACGTTTGAATGTCCAGTTGTTAAAAATTAATTGATAGAATTAATGAATGTTTATTGGTTGTTAAAAATCTCATAAAAAAAAATCATTATAAATTTACCTATTGTGGTTCATGCTGCCCTTAGTTCAGAAATCCTCGTTCCAATACTAACTTACCTATTGTGTATTGAAACTAGTCAATCTCTTGGAGTTCACCTTAGTCCCATAAATAGTTGGTTTTGACTGTTTAAATGGTCAAAGTATAGTTATCAGAACCGACCGAACCATACGGTTGAACCGTTTCCAGGAACCGGAGCTCAAACCGGTTTGGTTTTATTTTTTACCGAAATGTATGGTGAACCGCTTTAAATCGGGAGAACCGTCTGTTTGTGTTTTGAAAAAATCGTTGAACCGGACAGTTTTAAATTGTTTTCCGGCGGGCGGCGGCTTGAGAGAGATACGATAGAGAATAGCTGGAGGAGACTCCGAGGGAGTGGAGGCCAACGCGTGGAAGAGTAGTGAGAGTGCAAGTAGCGGACCCTGCCTGGGCTCAAACCGTTGGTGGGGACGACGCCGTCGTCATCGTTTTATCGTCATCGTGCGAGTCCGTGATAGACTCTACACTAGTATGCCAGCTCCGTGGCGGCGACGAGGGCGTCGCGAATTGCTAGACTCGTCACCTTCCGAGTCTGTCTTCTCGAAACTTGTGGCCCTGTGCATTTCCTCCTCTCAAAAAGAACGTGATGAAAGGAGAGAGAGAGAGTGGAGCTTTGGTTTTGGGGTGGCTTGGTTTTTGGACTTTGGGAGGAGTAGATCGTATTGACACTGCCTGCACATGGACTGCCAAGCACATGAGAAGGACAAATGTGTTGGTGTGGTTGTTAGGGAAGAGAAAGGACATGGAGAAAACAGCGGAATAAATTTTATATAAATTATAAATATTTTTTAAATTACCATTTTTAATTAAATATATTTTTTTATTATTTATTAATTATATGACCGTGTGACCGTGCTGACAGATTCAAGCATCGATCGTATGATAACTATGGTTCAAAGTGTAAAATACACAATCAATAGACTGTGATGGCTAGGCTATTATAATTCGGCCTATTCAAATTTTTACAATTTATATAAGGGTAAATGTTAGTGACACCCCTTAGTAGTTGTTATTAAAAATCACACTGTCACCCCTTTTTTCTCTAAAAATCACACTACACTCCCTTGGACCTTGGTGTTATTATTAGATGTGGCATTTAGTCTTAATTTTTAATTTTAAGAAAAAAATATGTATCTAAATGCCCATTGTGACCTTATTGATCCTTGTCTCTCCAAATAGGACATAGTCCACCACTATACTGATATCGCTTTCATTTTCATTAAAACCCTCCACCACTACCACAAGCTCTACTATTCCATTTAAATTCACCTCTAAGTTAATGGTTACGACACCCTCCACCATCACAAGAGCTGCACAATAAGATAGTTGTAGTGCGACTTAAATTGTGTCGATAAAAGATGAAAGTTGTAGGTAGATGGTAATGTTTGGTGTTAGTAGTGAGAGTTGACAGTGAGAGTGCCAATAGAAGTTGAAAGTGATTGGAAGGTAGAGGTGTCCAATAGATTTCGACTTCTGGCGTCCAAATGGGCGCAACACCACAAACCAGTCCCAGCACCTATGTCATCACGGAAGTTATAGCACATTCGTGTTTTTGACGCGGAATATTTCTTGAACGCATAGACCGACTGGATTCTGACGTTTATCCCTTTGGAGTGGGTATTGTTCGAACTACTGTGTGGAACACCAGCAGTTGATAAAAGATTTGAGGGGAGGACCGGCACCTATCGCTCTGGGCACAATGTCACAATCAAAGGGCAACTTGATTAGATCATCGACCCCAGTATCAATGGAGAAATATTTTCGCCACATTGACTTAAAAGTCTTTGTCAGAAGTTGCTAACACCTTGCATTGCGTCCAATGAACAGTCAGAATGTCAATGGTTGTGCAGAGGCTTGAGTTTGCATTGGCTTCACTATACTTGGTGCAATAGCTTCTACTGACAGAAGCGCGGTTAATGTTTGTATGGTTGTTAGCATTCTATTGACGCTTTCGGAGTAATAGGAATAGTTGTTTATGTAGAGGGACTACTAATAACAACCAAATTGCTGAGCAAGTACACTGAGGAACCTATAGGCTCTACTCTATCTGTGCAAGAAAGTTTCCTGATATGCCCAAGGAAAAAGCCAAGAAAGAAAACTATAACCAAAATGGTTTAAGTATTGCCAAGGTATGAATCTTGAATGAGAAAGACAAGGGTCAATGATGCTGGTGGTGAATCTCATGTGTGGGTAAATCCAAGCCAACAACGTGGAAAACTTAACCGTCTTACCAGACAGTACTAATCCAATTCTCACCTTCCACCAGTACTGTACTGCCCTGCCGACGTTTCTCCCTTCTGAAGTCCGAGCTTCCACAACAACTCCACTGAAATCTGTTATCAAGTAATGGCGGTCCCGATGGGAAGATGTACTGTGCTACATGACAACGGAAACTTTCAGTTGCTTTCGAAAGGTCACCCTAGCAGCAGATGACATGTTTCTTGCAGAGGGTGAAATGTGCACTCGGTTCCATCATCTCCACATGGTTCTTCGAAAAAAAAAAAAAAAATCATCACTGCAAAGATCCAATGAACAATTGTTCGTGTAAAAGTTCTGGTGTAGTGAAACCTCAGTCGTCACCTCTATGGAGCAGGTAAAGATCCTTTTCCGTGGAAACGCTGGCTTGAGATCTGGTCCTCGGTGCTGCCCGCGAGGATACAATCCTCCTACTAAATTCTAAGGAGTGCAAGCATTCATGGGAACTTGAAGTCCACCATTATTTTGCTGATTGAGAAGTGGGTTCCAAAAGTTCAGATTGAAGTATATGATTTAAACTTAACAAAGTACAAGAACTATTGTCACCTAAAGTGTTTCATGGAAACTCTCAGGTACCTGGATCCGAGTACTAACTGTGCAGTCACCTAACGACCAATCTGAGTGTCTCATCTCGGGTGGTATTTTTGTTGGAAGTAATTTGTCCGTAGAGAGCCATTGTGTCATCACTTAACAGGATCAGAAGATCTGGTGCAATGGTTCAAGAGCTGCATTCAAAAGAAAAACATTGCAACGGGTAATTGATCAACATCTGATAGGGAAATAGCGCCTAACTGTTTGAGGTTGTTTTGCAGTACTGCAGAATTGTGTTTGTTTCTTTCGAGGAGCTGATCGGCTGTCTAGGATGATGTGGTGAGTGCTTGCAGCGTTCCTTTGCATCGTCAGGAGACGCAGGAATATGAAATCAAGTTTGGTGCCCCTGACGATCCACAGGAGGACATTATGCAGCTGCCTCTGTGCCTACAACAAGGTTTGGTAACTTTTGTTTCATAAGCCAATTTCAATTTAGTCCCAACGGTTGAAACATGAATATAGACTGGAGTAATGAGTATGGTGGGACTGGAAACTATATTCATATGAATAAAATGCTGAAATAACATTGATCACGGTGGCAATTGAGAACTACAGATAACACTATGCTAATGCATTTATCCTTTCTTCATATAATGATAAGGATGGAACTGGAAATTATATTTGTATATTAATGCTGAAATAGCATTGGACGTTGTTAAAATTGGAGAAATTACTGTTTCTGAAAGTCATAATCCTACGAGCACTAGGTGTTTGAAATGTATAATTGTGCTGCTTGGCGCCATTGCATGCATTTATAATGTATGGTTCGGGTTTGTGATTTAACATGCCAATTTTGTCCTTCCTTGCTATATGGTGTTAAAGGGTTAACAATAGAGACAAAATCACGGGATTTAATCTCTATTCTCATTTCGTTGGGGGGTTGTTTTTTTGACAATGTAGTTGGGCGGGGTAAACACGCCCCCTTTGTGGTCCAATCGTTCTGCTGATGTGGGTATCACCATTTCATCGTAGAGAAATGCCTTTATTTCCTAAAAAGAGCCTCTTCTAGATATGGTTAATTTGTCCTGATGCTCCTGAAGGATGGGGTCAATGAAATACCGTCTTGGCAGAATTTGGTTTGCTCTCAAGTCTGTACTCTCGTCTTTTATTTCCAGTGTTGTTTTCTTTCGTGGTTTTAAATATAGTTCGCCACCAAAAAGAAGTAGATATTAGGATGTGAATATGTTTCCATGAATTTTCGGCATTTTCATAAATAGAGGGCATATCAGGTTTGGTAGCAAAAAAAGGAGCAGAGCACTCTGCTGACTTGCAGTTGATGACGCAAGTCCCATAAATAAATTGGCTGTTGGGTCCACACTGCCTTCAATAGAAATTTCGTATGCCACTTGAGTCAGCTAAGATTGATACATATGCAACTGTATTATATTATAGTTTTCTGATATAGCAATTAGGCATGTGTACTGTTTACACTAATTTTAGTAACTGTCGAAAACATGACAGGTGGTAATTTCCAGATGAAAGAAGCATGGACAAGTTCGTGCAAGCAGATAATGACGGATAACTTGCATCTCAGAATCAGGTAGTCTCCGGACATAAGTAATGTGAGAACCCACTGCCACATAGGTGGGGCGGGTTTGGGATTAGGTGGTATTTATACGACGACCTCCTAGATACATGGAATTAACTTCATCATATGCTTTTGTGATGTGACGTGGACTCTTTTGAGGTGACCGGTGAACCATCTTAATGTTGGTCGTTACAGGAAACTATGGGAGGGAGAAGTTTTGGAGGGAACATATTCTCCTATAAATAGGCATGCCAGAGAATCAAGTCAATACAACCTTTGTTATCGTCAAATGTTATTCTGTACTGAATATTCATAGAATTTATTTGTTTATCTTCGAAAAGAAGAGACTCTCCGGTGAACTCGAATAGGCATCGATGTAATACAGGGTCTAGTCCTTGTCAGTTTCCTGAGTTTAGGCTCAATGGACATGTATTTACCGAAGCCTCCATAGCTTGTTTATGTTTGTAATTTTTGGTGGATTTTGAAATTGGACAGAAAAAAAAAAGCAAAAGATTATGTAAAGAAACTCCTCCAAATCTCCACGTGAGTTTTTGATTTAACCATGGATGTGGATTCTGTTGCAACGTGACTTGTGTTCTAATTGAGGTATATCGCTTTTAATTGAATAACCTTGAATTTGAAGTTTTTACTATTGTTTTCTAATCGTAATAGAATATTTTACGAGTATTCCAAGAGGGTTATTTGCAACTTTAAAATGAACAATATAGAGACTTTTTAGAAAATGTTTTTAATTGATTTTTTTGGCTGCTTTGTTTTTGAGGTTTCCCCATCTTTAGAAAACTTTTATATCATTGATTAAAAAATTTTTTTATACTTCCCGTTTTCTCTTAACGGCACGAGTCTAAATAATAAAAAAAATAATTATTTAATTTCAAAAATCCACAAAAGAAAAAAATATGATTTTTTTTCCAAATTAGAATAAAAAAAATTTAAAATTTTAGACGCGCACAATTGATAAAATTTTGATCAAATGGTGAAACAGTTCATAAAAACGTAAAAACTAAAACAACTAAAACAAACTTACCCAAACGGACCAGTTTTTTCTATTGCTGGCACTTGTGTTTAACTAAGTTTCTGCGATTTAGTTGAAGGTACTTTTTTTCAATATTTCTATCAAATTTAAAGGGTCGCAAAGATACACTTTGTTCATTATCTTTAAATATTGGTGAAGCATATTTATTTGATCTCTAAGTTGTTGCTAGTTAAAAATGGTTTCTGCCTCTACCAGTTTAAATCACAAGTCCTTCACATCCACTTTTTGGATTAAAAAAATTATTTTGATCTTCTAAGTAGAAGATTGGATAGATGCTCTTAAGGTTAAGGAGGCTGAATTCTTCTAGTTCTTTCAACGATGTATTGATCTAAGGGAAATATTTGTATTTGGAAAAATAAAGTAACCAAAAACATTAAATTTGAAGCTTGAATTGTAATTTTTCCCTTTTTTTTTTCTTCTTCTTTCCTTCATCAAATCTCAATCTACACAACTAGACGATATTTTTTTCATTATTTATCTTCATTTGTCCCATCTTTAAGTCTTAACTTATCTAAACAATGACTTAGATTATTTTTGTACTCTATTTTTTTTTCTTTTCTCACCAAACTCCATTTAGTGCTCATAATAAGAATCACCTAATAGCCCTTGTTCCATTCTTTTATTCCGCTTACTCCAAGTGTTATTTTATTCCCATTCAAAATTTTATTTTCTTTCGGTGCTCCTTCAAAATTAATCCAGATTTAGACTTGGCCTATGTGAAATTTCTAGTGCTATTGCAACTCCCCAGTCTGAATCTACAGGTATAAACTGGTTTGGGTCAGTACAGACAGGGGCGAAACTTGAAGGCCAATGGGGGGCACTGCCCCGCTAGATTTAAAAAAAAAATTTAGCACTACCAGTAGTGATAAAATTTTTTTTTTTTTGGTTGTTGCCCCCGATGAATTTTCTGGCTCCGCCATTGGTACAACACGTGTACAGTTAGATCGGGTACAAAGGCACAAAGTTTATGGAAGAAGAAAAAAATAATCCCTTTTCTTAATTTGTTTGGTGCCATATTTGTGAGAAGCAAAAAAAATCAGTGAAATCTAAAAAAGTATGAATTTTCAAAACGAATGAAAATTTGAAAAGAAACTTTGACGCTAAATTAGAAACTCTATAAACTTTTAAAAATATTGTTGAAAGCAAAAACGAGTATTTTTTACTTTTTTTTCCATAAAAAAAGTTTATTTTCTGCCCAATTTTTCTTTCAATTTTTTATTTTTATTACAAAAATAAAGAAAAAAAAAAAAAAAAAAAAAATAAGGGAACGGTTATATGCCCCATCCACCAATATTCAAATGTAAAATTTTTTACTTTAATCGATGGTAGAAAGAAAGAGTGAGATTATTAGTTTAGCCGCAGTTATTTAGGGGGGTGAGATGAACGCAGAGGCAGCATGTTATGTTTGATACGTTCAATTTTTTTTTTATTTTTTTGTGTTTTGGTTTATTTTTTGTTTAGTTTTTTTATTAAAACAGAAAAGTAAAATAATTTTTGTGTTCACTTTTTTAAATTATTCAAAAACAAAAATATATTCGTGTTTTTTTTAACTAATTTTAAAAAAGGGTGGAGTGGAGGTGGTAGGAAAATTTGGATGAAAAATTTTTATAACAAAATAAAAATATCTTTTGTTTGTTTTACTATTTTAAAAAATAGTAAAAATATTTTGCCTTATTTACAATTTATAAATAACAATATAAACAAGTTTTTTCTTTATGTGTTACAAAAATAAAAATTAAACTGTAGAACAACATCACCCATGTTTTTGCTATTGTCTTTAGCCCGTTTGAACTCAAGGTGTTAAGAGTGAAATGGTCATAGGGGAGGGTTCTTAATAATACAAAAACGAGAAGTTGAGACTAAATAAAAGGATAAAACTTTTAATAGAGCGGTTATAGTAATTTTAAAAAATAATACAAATAGCTCGCTCAAATTAATATTCATCACATTGATTAACAGAAGAAATCAAAACTTTTTTTATCACAAAGTCGAACCTAAAGATATATCATAACCGATCATCAATTCCCGTTATAATAGGAGTATTTTAGATACCCCTTGTGAAGACTTAAAGAAATATGGAAAAAGCTTGATTTATTACTAAACTTTTAACTCAATGTATAATACAAACTATAACTCAAATAATGAAAACTAGAAAGTAAATCTTCCCTAATTAAACCTTTGTTCAACAGACCTATTATAAAATAATTAATTAAGAACTTTCCTAACTAATTAAAGAATGAAATCTTCTAATTTCACACTCCCTCAAGCTAAGTAGAAGATTGGTAAAAGATGACTTGAGCAATGAAGGCCAATGGACTTAGTAAACATATCAGCAGTCTGAGCAAAGATGGAACAGAACTGGAAGTAATAACACTGAAACAAACTTTTTTCGATAAAGATGAATATCACTTCAATGTATTTTGTTCTATCATGAAAGGACGGATCGAAGTTAAATGATAGCAGACTTATTATCATAGAACAAGGAAGACGAGTTTGTCACTGAGAAGCCCAAAATAACTAAAACAACTTACCCAAAATGTAAATTGGGGTAGGTTTCTGTTACTGGCCATGTTGTTTTACATTTTCTAGATTTAGTTGAGGTACATTTTTCAAATCTTTCTATAGAATTTAACTCATATGGTTCGTCATTCTTTAATCTCGGTGACAGCCAATTATTTATTGATCCCTAAGGGCGTGCCCGAACTACGTCGGACTAGTCGGACTGGAAACGAGTCAATCCAGTCCCGTGTTTGTTTGCTAAAATGGCTTCGGACTATTAGTCCGCACGGACAATAGTCCACATATATGGGATTATCCTGTCCCATGGTGAGGGGTGGGACAATTAGTCCCGGACTACGACAATATGTAAAAATACTAATTTGCACTCACATATATTGAAAAATTCCTCTCTCCACCCTCTCTCTCTCCTCTCTCTCTCCCCTTTCTCTCTCTCCTATCTCTTTCATTTTTATTTTTTATTTTTTATTTTTTTATAAGTTTTTTTAAATAATTTTTTTATTTTTATTCTATTAAATTAATTTTTTTATCAGTTTTTTTTTGGATAAACAAGCTTTTTATGTTAAAAATTAACGTTTTCTAAAAAAATATTTTTTTAAAATCACTTTAATCAAAAAAAATATAGTAAACAAATATTGAAATTACTATTTATGAGAACAATTTTACAAAAATATAATAATTTATTTTTATAAAAAATAAAGTTAGTTTTTTAAAAAATAATAATTTTTTCCGAAATAATAATTTTATAAATTATTTTATTAAATTAAATAAACAATTTTATATCTTTAATTTATCTCGTTAAGAGAAAACAAAAGAGTTTAAAATTTTAATCGAAATCTATATTTCAAAAGTATTATTTTTGATATTTTTATAAAAATATTTTTTAAAAAAATATTTAATCGAAAAAAAAATATTAAACAAAATCGTTTTGAAAATATATTTATTGAGAACAATTTATTTTTTAAACAAAATAAAGTTATTTTTTTAAAAATAATATTTTTTCAGAAAACATAATTTTTATAAATTATTTTATAATTAAATAAAAAATTTACAAAATTTTTTTAGTCTTAATCTCGTTAAGAGAAAACAAAAAAGTTAAAATTTTTAATCAAAATATATATTTTAAAATTATATTTTATATTTTTTAAAAAAGTTTTTTTTCAGAAAACGGTTAATGTTTTTTTTTAAAAAATTTTTTTTACCAAATTAATAAATGAAGGGGTATGTTGGTTCATTTCTTTTATTTGTCCAGTCCGATTGCCTAGCAAACGCCATGGGACAAGACTGAACTACCACTTATATAGAGTTTTGTCCGGAGCAAAACAAACGGTTACACAATAGATTTAGTCCGACATTATATCCGGGGACTCCTTATTCAATTCGGCAAACAAACGAGGCTCCTAAGGAGGTGTGTGCCTATGGCAGACAATTACTTGGGTAAAATGGGTGCTGCCTTACAGGTTTTTAAATAATAAATTCCCTCACATCCACTTTTTGAATTTAAATTTTTATTTGATTCCCTTAAAAAAAAAAAAAAAAAAGTAGAAGATTGGAGGCGGATGCTCGAGGACCTGGATTCTCTCCGATTCTTCAACGATTTGAGACCAACAATTCTGAGAGATATTTTATTAAAAAAACTATAAAAGCAAAAATCCTAAGCTTTGAATTGTTAACTTTTTTCACGTAAAATCTTCAATCTTAACACAGGCTAAAGATAATAATTTTTTTATCATTCTCATCAATCTCAACTTAACCTCATATTAACAAATTACGATATTATTTTTTTTGCACTCTATTATTTTCATTCTCATCAAACTCAATTGAATGCTTCATATGAGATCACTAATAGACTTTGCTTCATTCTTTATGTCGTGTAATCGAAAAGTGTCTCTTTTATTCCCATTCAAAATCTCACTTTTTCGGTGGCTCTTAAAATTAATCAAGCATATTAAACTGGCTTATGTGAAATTTTTAGCGCTTTGACAACCTAACAAAAATCTATTTATAGGTGTAAATGGGTTGGGCCAACACGAATATGGGTAACGTTTAGATGCGGGAGCACGGCAACAAAGAGATTGTGATTTGTTGGTCCCATTAGTGAGAGGCAAAAAAAAATAATATGAAAACTAGTGAGCAAATCAAGCCACCAAAATCAAACGGCTGAAAATTTGGAGAGAAATTTTGACACTAAAATTAGAAGACTCTCTAGACTTTAAAAATATATTCTAAAGCAACAAACTCAATGTACTTTGTACTTTTTTTTTCCATAGGTACAAAAGGAAAAAATAAAAAATGTCTGCATAGTTTTTTTTCAATGTTTTATTTTTTCATTTACAAAAAATAAACAAAATAAGGAAGCGGTTATAGTACACCCCAAAAAATTTATAAATAGTTTGAAAAAATATTAAAATAAATTTTAAAAAAATATTTTTTAAACAAAATTTTAATATTATTTTTGACCACAAGCAAAAAACTGTAATAAAGTACCAAGCTTGAGCTGCTTATAAATCAATAAAAAAGTGGTTAAAGTCCAAGAAAATCAAGTACCAATTCTTCTATCTCACCTGTTGAATTGAGGGGGAGATGGTTGACTGTCGATGAATTATTTGATTAAAACTTGAATTCAAAATTAAAAAGTCCCTATCACCCTTTTTACAATATCCACGGGCAATTCAACAAGTCTCTTGGGTCCATTTGTCCACTTCTCAAAATAACCACCTCTCAACCATCACTCCCTCAAATTAGTCTCTCTTCATTCTAAACAACACTCCAAGAGACCCCGGGGTTGTTGGGGTAGTGGATGCAAGGAGGATAATTTTTTTTCTGTGGATAATTGTTTCATCCAGCTTTGGATAGTTATGTCAGGCGGATAATTTTTCCCCCAGATAATTTTTCTCCTAGCAGGTGAGATGTTGTTTTTTTTTTTAACGGATAATTTTTGAGGGACCTCAACCAACTAAAAGATGGGTGGATAAGGGGTAGTGGGGAATAAGAAAAAAAAAAAGAGGAGAGAAACAAAATATATATTGTTATTTATATATATATCTATTATATCTTATATATTATAAATATATTTTTTTAATATCTAGATATTTCTATTTTGTTTTTCTTATATATTTTCTTCTTTTCTTCCACATTATCCACCATTCTAAAAAGTATACAAACCAAGTTTTTAAAACTTATCCCCTTTCCAAAAATTTATCCCCTCTAAAAGTTATCCCCCTTTAAATTATCCTCCTTAATACTATCCGTAATCCAAACGAGCCCCTAAAGCCAAAAGCTATCAATGTCAGCCACATCAGGATGACCAAAATATCCAGAAATTTAGCATTCTACCATCAGCTAAATAAAAGATAATCATTTGCACATGTTACAGTTTATTAAATATCTTTTTTTAAAATTTTTTCACACAATTATATCAAATTAACTTTAAATTTAATTATTTCAATCAGATATCATTCATTAGAGCTACGTAGTTCTTTTGCGAGGCCACATAAAAATATGGACCGTGAAAACTATAATTGTTTTAAAAAAAATTATGATTGTTAGAGAAAAAAACGTTGAGAATGAATGAATTAAAATAAATAGTAAAAAAATACTTTTTAATTAGAGTGAGAATAAATAGAGAAATTAAGGAGTATCGTATTAAAAACATAAATTAGTTACAATAAATTGGTCATTTTGAATTACAATTTAACTTAGATTTAATGAGACTGATACGAATGAGATTAAAAAATTATTTAATTTTTTAATGCGAATGGAAAGGAATGTTGGAGGATGTCTAGTATTGGACTTTTCTTAGCCTGACAGTGCGTAGGAGTTAAGAATGATTAAATGCCAACTAACCAGAAAGAATTTTTTTATTATTAAGAACACCTCTTGGAGACTGGCCAACATTGGATCCATCGAAACCTAAAATTTATCAGGAATAATAGGAATCAATGAAGTCCAATGCGTAGCGGAAAGTCAACCGCAGAGTGTCCAAGTTTTGATTCAGCCTAGATTTATAAGTCATTATGCGTGAGTTACCAGGAAAGATTTGGGCAGTTAAATCCATCCCGATTTCATAGAACCTCTTGGGTATAGTTATTAAAACCGGATCGAACGACGGTTCAACGGTTCACGGGAATCGGGTACTTAAATCGGTTCGGTTATAACTATTTTACCGAAAATGCAGCGAACCGATTGAACCGGCCGATTTTTTATCGAACGGCCAGTTTTTTAACTGTTGAACCAGCGGTTTTTTAACAGAAAAATTAAAAATTTTAATTTTTACAGTTTGACCCCAAACTTTTGAATGAAGTTTTACTTTTACAGGTTTGAACCCCAAATTTTAAATGAATTTTTAATTTTAATAGGTTTTTTACTATGATTATGTTTTACTATGAATGGTAAAAAAAATATGTTTTTTTATTATTTATATAAAAATATAAATTTATTATTATTAATTATAAAATCCGGTTGAACCGGTTGAACGTGGTTGAACCAGTAAACCGTTTTGAACCGGGGTGTTTTGACCGATTCAATATCGGTTCGGTTATGATAAACTATTGTCGTAGGGTATTTACATTTTGCTGCACGGATTGTTATTGTATTTCAAGTTTAATTGGATAATTTAATCTTACGTTTAAAAAAAAATAGTTCAAGTAAGTTCAAATTGGACAATAAAAATGAATTTTATTCTGAGATATCCAATATCTTTTAAATAAGAAATAAATATATTCCATGTATCACGTGAACTCAGTTAACAATGTGGATTTTAATTAGTGGAGAAATCTACTCCCTCGGAAATAGTCACGGTTAAAATTTATCACAAACTCTCAATATCATCACACTTGATCGTAAAAAGAAATACTACAACAATCAACATTCACCACAATTTATCAAGGATAATACAAAAGTATTTTATGGTAGACTTTGCCACAAATAAAATAACCAACCTCTCAATTACTCTCTCTTCATGTTAAACACACTCCTAAGATGCCTAAAGGAAAAAACTGTGAAGGAAAATCGGGAGCTTCTAATTGAAACCAATGTGACTTGGACACCTCATTTCCCAATAAGCAAGCAAATGGAGATCGATCGTGAATCAATCGGTGTTGTGTAAATTAGGTAAGTTTCTTCGATCTTGTCTTTTCTGAGCTTCACAGAATTCGATTGTTTGGTGAGTAAATTATGTAATCAATGAAGGCCATCTGTTTGTTTCTTTTTCTCTACTATTTGCCAAGTGTTTTTTCTTTCTTCGTTGTTATAATAGCAGATCTGAATTGCTAATTTATTAAAGAGGGCTTGTGTTAAATTGTGTCAAGAAAATTGATAGTCAAAAAATTTGGCCAACAAACCATTTTTGGGGGTCAAAAATGTAGGCTGCCTACTTAGGCAATTGTCAATGGAAGGTGCCTAACCATTGCCCTTTTTTCTTTACCTAATTTCACCAAACAATGGTTTTGAAGCTAATATAAACCCTTTAGCCCTCATTTTGTAAGACAATCAAATTGAGAGAGTTAGAGAGGAGTTTAAGAGAAAAGCTTAGAGTGGGTTGTGAGTTGTACGGTGTGTAAACACTTGTATTTTTTCTCCCTTAGTAAAAACGATCGGCAGCAGGTCCGGAGACGTAGGCACAATGCCGAAACTCCGTTATCAACGTGTGTGTGGGTTTTCGCTATTTTCGGCATTCCCACTAATTGACTATAGGAATCTGCGGAATTTCCCAACAACTGGTTCAGAGCCTTGGTGAGTGAATTCTGTCAGTCGACAGAAACGATCCAACAGGAAGTCAATTTTGCGTGGGAAGCGTCGGAGCGATGGCTGCAGACGAAGTAAAGTGATGAAAAACTCGGAAGTTCGATTTGCGCAGATTTCGGGTTCTGGAAAGATGCAGAGCGAAGATTATCTATACCAGACAAAAACTTTATCAAACTCTCTCAAAGAGAAGCAGAGGGTATGAAAGATGAAGACTGGTGACTCTTCTTGACAGACAAGCCCTAGGAGTTATCCGATTGACGTATCTCGCAATGTTGCTTTCAAACATAGACAAAGGAATAAGACCACGGCGGGTCTTATGGCGGCTCTCTCCAGTTGTATGAGAAAGCCATCAGCCTCTAACAAAGTTTCACGTGATGAGGCGGTTTATTCAATTTGCGGATGGACGGGAAGGGGCATCGGTAGCTCAAAACATCTCAATGAAACTCAATACAGTCACAACCCAATTGAGTTCAGTTGAAATTGAAGTTGATGAAGAGTACGCGCATTGATACTTTTGTCTTTCTCCCAGAAAGTGGAAATGATACTGTAACGGCTGTGAATTGTGAGTAGATCGTCGGGAAGCAAAGTTAAAATTAACGATATTCGTGATATGGTTCTCAGTGAAGAGATCCGACGGAGAGAGTCGTGGTGAATCCTCACCTCTTCAGTTTTGCATACAGAGTCAAGACGGAAGGAAAATCAACCAGAGGGGAATGACATGGGAGATTTAATTACCGAGGGTTAGATCAAAGGACAGGAGGTCCAAAATCCAGGAATCCCACCATAATTCCCATAGCTCGAAAGAACGTCGAGTCGTGGAATTGTGGGAAGACGGGCACTTACAACAAAATCAGTGCAGGAGTAAAGGAAGGACCCAAAGAGGCGGAAGCAGGGCAAATGTTACTTCCACCTCAGGAAAAGATGATGCTGTTGATATGCTCTTGGAGAGCAAGGAAAAGAGTCTTGGGTATTAGACTATGGAAGCATCATTCCCACGCTACTCGCTAGTAGAAAGAAATTCTTAGAGAGGTGGGGGTATGTCCCCGGAAAACCTGGAAATGTATACCTTGGTTGATGATCAAGCTTGTGCTGTTATCGGTTAAAGGTTTGTATGTTGTAGTAAAGATTAAGTGAACGGATCTGTTTGGGAGCTGAAGGGATGTCAGGCATATTCCGACCTGAGAAAGAACTTAATCTCGTGGGCAGTAGCTAGCGAAGGCTACCACACGATATTCCATGGTGAAAACTGGAAGATTTTCAAAGGGTTGCATGACGTTGTCGAGGCAAAAAGAGTGGTACTCTTTACATGACAGCGGAGGAGCGCTGTTCATTGACAGTTGCAGCAGGAAACGAAAATTCAATAGGTGGTACAGAGACTAGGCCATATGAGTTGGAAGGGGATGCAAAATATGCACTCCAAGGGAAAACTTCAAGTCTAAAATCATTGAGATAGACACGTGTGAGGATTGCCATATTGGCAAGCAGAAGAGAGAGGGTTAGCTTTCAGACAAGGGGCCAGAGCAGAACCCCAAAGAGGAAAGGTTAGAGCTTGTTTCACTGCTGATGTTTGGGGGGCCAACGACCATTTCCATCCATTGGTGTGGAAAAAACCACTTACTTCGTGACTTCATCGATGATCACTCTCGAAAAGGTATGGGTTACTTTCTAAAGCATAGGCAGAAGTGTGTTGAAGCTTTTCAGGGAAAGATGGAAGCTTATGGTTGCGGAATGGGAGACAAGTCTGAAGATTAAAAAAGCTCAGAACGACAATGGTGGTGAATATGAGAAACAGATTCAAGAAGTTTGATAGAGTTACGGAGATAAGAATGGATGAGAAACCGTTGCGGGTTACGCCTCAACACAATGTGTAGCTGAAGCGTATGGAAACCGACTGTGACAGAAAAAAGCTAGGGCATCGTATACAGTCAGGTCTACCAAAGCAGTTCTGGGCAGAAGCAGTCAACACAGCAGCTACTTGATCAAACGAGGCCCATCGGTTCCATTAGAGCACAGAATACCAGAGGAGGTATGGAGCGGAAAAGAGGGTAAAACTATCACATCTAAAAGTTTTCGGTTGTGTAGCATATGTGCATATCAGTGATCAAGGCAGAAGGAAAGCTTGGAATCCCAAATCTAAAAATGCACCTTCATCGGCTATGCGAGATGAATTTGGCTACCGCATTGGGATGACGAAAACAAGGAAGGTGATCCGCAGCAGAGTGTGATTTTCAACGAAAGAATGATGTACAAAGGACAGGACATAAAATCGACTCCAGCGACTCAGAGCAGAGTGACCCCCCGCATTTGCAGATGTAGGATGATGTCCCAAGATAGTCCCATGACGGAGCCGATTGTACACAAGGCCTCAGCATAAGGAGGAAATAATTGGACCGAGTAGTGCGACAGCAGTCCGACACACCAACAGCCTCCTACTCCAGCTCCTTATGAGAAGGTCTTCACGCATCGTGTGCAGCTAACAGGAGATATATGAATATTTATTGTGACGATGGAGGAGAGGCCTGAATGCTATGTGAGAAGACTGTCAGACTTGGAGATTGCTAGCAAGTGGGAACTTGCCATGAAAGATGAGATGAAGTCTCTAATCTCCAACCAGGACAGGGAACTAGTTGAGTTACCATGGGGAGAAGGCACTTCATAATCCCCAAATGGGTGTTACCGTGGTGAAAGAGGAGCATGATGGTTTCTAACAAAGATACAAAAGCCCGACTGTCGTCAAAGGATTCCAGCAGAAGGAAGGAGTGGACTACACCGACATTTTGCTCCGTGTAGTAAAACTAAATACTATCAGACAGTGTTGAGTATTGTCTGCCATTGAAAGATCTTTATCTTGAACAGTTTAGACGTAAAGACTGCATTTCTGTACGGGACTTAGATGAGGAGATATACAGCACCAGCCCAGAAGGTTTCTAAGAAAGAAAGGAAGGGAAAACATGGTGGCAGAATTTAAGAGGAGTTTGTATGGCCTGAAACAAGCCCCAAGACATGCGTACAAAAAGGGTGGACGGGCTTCAGCACAAGGAAGTTTCAAAAGTGCAACGCGAACACAAAGTTTGTTGGCTACTTCACGAGATACAGGGTCTAATTATATTCATTTTACTTCCTTATGTTATGGAATGGTTAAGTCGCAGGTTCAGATATGGGATATCAGAAGGTTTTTGAATGAAGCAGCAATTGTCAAAGGAGTTTGACATGCAAAAGACTTGGGTCCAGCAAAGAAGATTCTTGGAATGCAAATCACAAGAGATAAACAGAGAGGCGGATTTTACAGTTTACTCAGGCAGAGTACATTCAAACGTGTTTTTACAGAGATTCAACATGGGCGACGCCAGCAGTCAGCACACCTTGGCAAAGTCACTTCGCTTCATCCAAGGATCAGTCCCCTCAGACAGAGAAGAGAAAGATTATGGCTAAGGTTCCTTACGCCTCAGCCATGGAAGTTGGATGTACGCAATGGTCTGTACGCGACCAGATATTGCACATGCAGTGGGAAGTGGTTAGCAGGTTGGAGGTTTATGTCAAATCCAGGAAAAGCTCATTGGGAAGATGTTGTGTATGTGTATTTTTTGTAAAGTGAATTTGAAGTCTCTACAAGGCATCCACAGAGAAGTTGTTTGTACTTTGGTAAGGGTTGAGTTAAAAGTTACAAGGCTATGTAGACGAGACTTGGAGGTGAAGTCGACACCGAACGAAGACCACCGGTTATATATTCACTGTTCGGTACTTACAAACTGTTAGTTGAGGTCGCAGTTTACAAAAGATTGTTACTTATCCACTACAGAGGCTGGTAGATGTAGGCAGTTAAACTGAAGCATTAGTAAGAGATGATATGGACTTTCAAAGTTTGTTTGTTAACTGAGTTGGGATTCAAACAGAAGAAGATGTTTTGCACAGTGATAGTCAGAGTGACGATACACTTGGCGACGAATTCAGCATTCATTACAGAACCAAGGCATTATTGACTTCGTTATACTCATCAGATATATTGGAAGATGAGGTGTAATAATGAGAAGATAGAAGATCAGGAAGCAAAAGATCCAGCAGATATGTTGACAAAGACGGTGGCTACGACAAACTGAAGTATGTTCCACTGCAGTTGCGCTTGCTAAGAGTAACAAGGACGGAGAGCTCTGCCTGCATATAGAGCAAGTGTGAAGACAGATTGAAATCAGTCTTCAAGTGGGAGATTGTCAAGAAAATTGGCTAGTCAAAAAATTTGGCCAACAACCATTTTTGGGGGCAAAAATGTAGGTGACTAACTTAGGCCAATTGTCAATGGAGGTGCCTTAACCATTGCCAATTTTTTCTTTACATAAGTTTCACCAAACCATGGTTTTGAAGCCTATATAAACCCTTAGCCCTCATGTAAGACCATCAATTGCAGAGAGTTAGAGAGAGTTTAAGGAAAGCTTAAGAGTGGGTGTTGAGTTGTAAGTGTTGTAAACAATTGTATTTTTTCTCCCTTAGTTAAAACGGATGCTGCAGCAGGTCCGGAGGACGTGGCACAATTGGCGAACTACGTTATCAAAATTTGTGTAGTGGTTTTTCGCTATTTTTCGCAACTCCCACATAATTTGGACTTATAGGAAAATCTGCGTAATTTTCCCCAACCAAATGAGCATTAGATATTTTAGTGGAACAATGGTGAGTAATGGGTATTATCAAAAAATATTAAAATGGTGGGTATGGCGGCGACTATGGAGAGGCTGGGGTGAGGGCTGTGCGGTGTGTCTAGGAAGGAGGGGAGGAGCTTAGGTGATCGGGTAATGTGGAAGAGGGCGTTGTCGCCAGCAGGGGAGATTGAGGAAGGGGTGACGGCTACTGCGGAGGGTGGAGCAATGGCTGGTGATATGGTGAGAAAAAAACTTGGTGGAGGTGGTGATGGATTAGGGGTCGTTAGTGGTGGAAAATGGATTAACTGGGTTTTGTGTCAAAAGGAACCAGAAACCAGACCCTTGTTTCTGGGGTGTTTCCCATATTTACCAATGGTTCGGATTAATCCAATTCTTAGAACCATGAATATTAGTATTACAGATTTGGGTCCTGCTCTCCATGTAGTCCAGTCTCAAGATACTATTATAATAATATTATTATTAGATATTATAAAGAGGATGAATGGGTCAAATGCCCAAAGCCAAACCTTGATGCAGAAATGCACAAAATGTAAAAACTATGCCCTTTTCAATCTCAAGATACTTATTATAATTTACACCCTAGGAATTAACTTGAAATTTACCTGGGATCTCCCTCATCTTGTCTTTTTACTTTTCCTAAAGGAACAAACATAAGCCATCGCTGAATATATTGTGATTATTCTCCTTCTCTTCCTTTTTCTTTTTCTTTTTTCTGTTTCTCTAGGTATCGCCTAAAGGAAAAACTCCTGTTTTCAGTTAGATTACAAGAAACATGTTCTCTTTGTCCACTCTCACATAATCTCCCTCCTCGTCTTCCTTCATCATTTATTCTCACCGATTCTGGCAGCTCACCTAATAGTTATTAACCCGGTAGAGTACATTGCTTGTTCAACTGCGGGCACTGGAGGAAACTCAATTTATTAGAGGACGGAGGGATTGGAGATATCGGATCACAATTTACTTCAACACGACGATCAAAATGGCAAATTGATGATTAGCTCAAAAGAATCTTTTCGATCCTTTTTTGCTTGACTGTCCCCTTACATGAACTTGCCGGATTTCTTATTCTCCATTTTCTATCAGTCCTTGTCGGTCCGGGCCAAAAGTTAACCACTTGCACTTTATTATCCCGCTTTTAACCAGTTTTGAAGGGCTGAGACTATTAGGGTAAAGGTGGAGCTTATACCGTCTCAGCAATTTAGTTTCCTTCCCTTACTTCAGAAGTTCGGGCTTGAAATCTTTCTAAAGAATTCTGTATGAATGTAGCAGAAAACCAAGCCGCTCCGCATTGCGTTCACTCCAGAAGCAGTGCTTCAAATAGGGTGTCATGCTTTGTCATGGGGATAGAAATTATTTTATGCCAACCGGTTCTTATTACACCCCTGACGGTGATTTGGGGCCTTGTGTTGTTGGCCAGAAGAAACACAGTTCCATATTGATAAACTACTCGCACTTGTTGTTGGTTCAGCGCTTAAAAGGTTGGGGGAAGCTCTTATTTTAACCAGTAGAGGATTGGGGAATGTTTCGACAGTGTTTGGGGATTCTGATTAATTGGTTAGAATTGGGAGTGTTTTACCAGTCACTACATCGATTCCAATCAAGTACACAAACCATCCCGACATTACACAGCGCCACAGAAAGTTTACAATCAGCTTTGGGCAATGGATCCAAACAAGAAACAAAAACAAGATGTGCAACCTCACATGGATATCCCTGTGATTTGGGATTTCAGGTACCTCATTAGGCTCTTTATGTGAATTGATTACGGGTGAAAGAGAGTGTCCACCAAGGGAGTTAGTATTTCAAAAACAAAGACCGATGAGGCGCATGAGATCTCATCGAATGGAGTGCTGGAAATGTGGTTGCAGTGTATAGGGACTATGTGGTAAATTGATTGAAGCATCGAATAGACGGCAGTGCGACTTGTTCATGAGCTCGCAACTCAGTACTACGAGTCAAGGGCTAAATATATAATGGTGCAGTCATAAATGGGTAGAGTAGAGGCTCTTCAAGTTGAGCAACCCTGACAACATCTTGTGTTTCAAAACCCCAGCCACTGGCACACGTCCTACAGCTATACCCCAAAGCTTCTGAAGTACTATTGGGGTGTGTGGAACGGGGAATACGATTGTAAGTGGTATGATAATTTTGATCACATACTGAACATTATGGTTACAAATTTACGGGTTGGATAGAGAATGGGGGTGAGAAGAGGCCTTCTGTATCATCGACGGTCAGAGGAAGAAGGCACGCCGTTTTTCCACTTTTGAGATTACAAATGGCTACAATAAACTTTGATGATGAATTGGTTATTGGGGATGGTGGCCATTTGGTAAGGGGGTGTACAAGGGGCTTATCGACGAAGGAGCCACCTTCTGTTGTCAGGCGCATGAAGCAATGTCCAAGACAAGGGCACAAGAGTTCTTTGGACTGAGATCAAAGATGCATTTCCCAAATCTCGGCACACCCCATCTCGTACTCTAAATGGCTATTGCAACGAGTTGCAGTAGATGATCCTTGTTTACGGAATATATGGTCCAAGGGGACCATAGCCGATCATCTCCACAAAATTAGTAGGATGGCATTGGTAGCATTTCTCCTTTGTTTGGAGCAAACGCTCAACAATGTATTGGAGCTGCACGTTGTGTTGGAGCACCTTCGCACTGGTGCCCAGCACAGAGTCATACACCGTGATTGTGAAGACCTCAAACATTCGTTGGACAAAAAATGGGTAGTTAAGATTTCAGATTCGGGTTGTCCAAGTTGAGTGCGCAATGACACAAACCAGTCAGCCTATTCAATCATGGAGTTAAAGGCCACATGGGTATTTGGATGTGGAATATTTTGTGAAGCATCAGACGGACCAGGAAGTTTTGATGGTACGCCTGGGAGTGGTTTGTTTGAAGTGCTGTGGGAAGGCCTGCAGTGGATAAAAGATTTGAAGGGAGGAACGGAGCTTGCGCTTTGGGCCCAACGCTGCATCAAAGAGGGAGACTTGGATCAGATCACGACCCAGTATCAAGGGGAAATCTTGCTCATGCCTGAAGTCTTCGCAGAAGGTTGATAACATCTTGCACATCATCCAAATGGAACGGCCAAGGAGGGTGTCAGATGTCATGCAGAGCTGAGGTTCGCTTTGGCTTCACCAGGACGAAGTTGCATATCTTCTACTGAAACAGAAGGGAAGGATCAGGAGGTGGATGTTAATGTTAGTATGGTGTTACATGCCATTGACAGTCTTTCGGTGGGGAGCGAAGAGGAGGAGAAGGAACATGAGTAAGAGGTGGTCGATATTAGAGGGACCAATGATGAGCAGATAATTGATCAGTTTCCAATCTCGATGGTGCTGAGCAAGTCTGGAGCAACGAAACAGGCTCTCCTGATCTGTGCAAGAACGTTTTCCTGATATGCCCAAGGAAAAAGCCAAGAAGAAACCTTACCAAATGGTTCAGAGAATGACCAAGGTATGGATCTCGGAGGAGAAAGACCAAAGGCCAACGATTCTAGGCAGTGGATATCATGGTGGTGGAGTAGATCCAGCAACAACCCAAGCCGAAACTTACAGTGGTTTCACCAGAGAAGCTCATCCCCTGCAAACCTTCGCCGTATTGCCAGACAGTCCGTGCAGGTCTCAACTCTGCCATTAATTCCTGCCGGCGTTTCCCATTACTGAAGTCAGAGCTGATACCAACAACTTCACCCGCAATCTTGTTATCAAGTACGCGTGGCCTGGTTTGGGGAGATGTACAGAGCTACATTGACAACGGAAAAACTCAGGTTGCTATGAAAGGTGCACCAAAAGTCAGAGAACGTTTATTAAGGGTTGAGATGCGCTCACAGCTTCGTTCAATCTCATATGGTTTCTTTCATCGGATACTGCCAATGATCCAACGAAACAATTTAGCGATGTATGATACTGGTTGACGGGAACCTTAGTAATCACCTCTATGGAACGGGCAAAGGATCCTCTTCAGTGAAAAAGAGGGCTTTAGATTTTCTGCATCGGTGTTGCGCAAGCACTAATAATACCTTCATACTATTCCAAGGAGCCAATGATTCATGGGGACTTGAAGTCCGACCAGTATTCTGCGAAATGAAGCTAGTGGTTTCCAAACTTTCAGGTTTTGAAGGTGTCCGATTTAGACCTAACAACATTACAAGAAAACTATGTTCACCACAGTTGCCAAGAGACTCTCGGGTACATGGATCCCGAGTACTACTGTTGGTCGCCTAACTCAAAATTGATGTGTACTCATTCGGTGTGGTTGTTGTTGGCAAGTAATTTGCGGCAGAGAGCCATTGTGTATTTAATCTAACAAAGGGATCAGAAGAATCTGGTGCCACTTCTCAAGAGCTGCATTCAAGAAAACCATTGAAATGGGTAATTGATCCGTATCTGATAGGGGGAAATAGGCCTAATCTTTGAGGGGCAGTGTCCGTAATTGCAGAATTGTGCTGCTTACGAGGAGGTTGAGCGGCCATCAATGGATAGTGTGGTGAAGATTTTGCAGCGTGCATGAAGCTGCAATGAGGCAGGAGATAATTCGAGCTTTGTGCCCCTGGTGATCACCCGGAGGAATCATGCAGCTGCCTCGTGCGTACAGGAAGGTTTTGTAACTTTTGTTTCATAAGCAAATTACAATTTAGTCAGACTCTGAACAAGAATATTCTTATTGTTTTTCTCTCTCCGACAGATAGATTTATCTATGATAATGCTAGTAATGGAGTTAATTGTGGAAACTAGAAAAAAATATTATCATTTGAATTGATACTGACAGAACATGCATCATCTGGTGAGTTGAGAATACTTGTTGAAAGTCGAAATTGTTGCAACACTAAAAAGAAATACGAGAAGCAGTTGTAAAATTGTGCTGCTTGGAATTGTAGTTGCATAGCCAAGCTCTTTTTTGTTGATCTATTTAAATGTTCATATTCGATCCGAGAGGAATGGCTATGAAAAACCGGTATTCTGATTCGTTTTGCTATCGGGGACTTGTGGTTTGGTGTTTGATTTCGGGTTGTCTTTGTCCATCGTGCTTTTCGAATTGCAAGTTTGGACCCCATAAAAGATGTAGGCTATGTTAGGGGTGTTTCAAAAAAATCCAAAAACCGCGTGAACTGGATCGAACCGAACCGAATCGTGCTTTTGGATTGGTTTTATGGTTTAATGGTAGGTTCTGTTTTAAAAATTCAGAACCGTAAATTATTTGTTCGGTTATCGGGTTTTTTTTCAAACCGTGGTTCGACCGAACCAGAACCGTTATTATATAGACATACATATTTATATAAAACTTAACACTAACGGCGTAATTTACATTTGTGCGTGATTACTCGGACTTTTCCCCCAAACAAAAATATTTTCACTTCCATAGATATTAGAATTATCATCCCTTCCATCAAACCCCTTACACCTTCTTCTTAACCAAGATTTTATCATTTGTTGATTTTCTTTTGTTCCATTTATGAATTCTTTTTCAGTTCTTCGTTTATTCCTTTTTTGTTGTTATTCATTATGAATTCTAAACTTTTATCAATTATAATTGCTATATTAGAGTTGGTGATTTCAAATCATTTGATTTATAACTATTTGTACTAATTTGGTTCATGACTTGGAAATATTAATTAAGTAATGGGTTATTTAAATGAATAACTTTGTTTACAATTTTTTATATTTTATAAAAATATTTGGAATGTTATGAATTGACCAAAACCAACTGATAAGGCCGATTGATTTTGGTTTGGCTTCCTATACTTTGTAATGGTTAGGTTTCTATTCTCATTTTTTCAGAACTGTTCAGAATGAATTGGTTCTGAATTCTTATGGAACCATCATTCGGACCATGAACACCCCGACCCCTAGCATATTGTTCATATTTTCTTGATATTTCTGTATCAGATTTTTTATTATCTTCCCAGAAAGGTTTTGGTTCTGTCGTATCCTCCAATTTAAATAAACATATAAAAATTTATGCCTGCAATTTTTTTTATGGACGCTTGATTCTCTTGGTTCTTTAAGGTTGTATATAAGTAAATGATTAAGGCTATGTTTTGGTAATGCTTAAAGTTAAGTTTTTTTAATTTGTGTATTAAAATGCTAGATTTTTTTAATTTTTTTTTTACTTTTGTGGCTTTAACTTTAGCTAAAACTAAGTAAAAAATAAAAAACAGAAAATAAAAAGTCAATTGATTTTTTTTGCTATTTAAATAAAAAAGACAAAAAACAACATAAAAAGCTGGTGCTAAACGGAGCCTAATCTGAAGCTTTGAATTCGTAAAATTTTTGTTTCGTTTAAGTTTTGTTTCATCCACCAATCTTCGATTCAACACAGTCCAGAGGATTGTCTTTTTCATCATTTCTCTTATAAAAATACCCGCCTCTCCTCGTTTCAACTTTTTTCTCCATGTTCCAAACAAGTCCTAATGCACTCATATTACTTCTTTGCACCAATCACTGGTTTCTCTCTCCTTCCCTCTCTTTCCATTCGCGTACGCCACCATTCACTGAGAGGGTGACTTATGACGGTCACACGAAACAAATTCATGTTCAATTTGTCGAGTTTAGATCGGATCGGTAAAAAAGGAGGGTTTTTTCTCGTAAAGCGCGTCACGGACGCCACCTGTTTGTAGAAATGTTTTTTCAAATCAAACCACATGGAAGCCAGCAGTAGATGATGATAAAGATGAGCCGTAAAAAGTTTTTGGTAGATCCCTGTTTGTCGTTTGCTTTTTTGGTTGACGAAGACTATGAATTTCCAAAACTTTATTTGTGTTTCAGACCGTATGAATTGCGCGATTTTGAAACAGTGTAAAAGGCTCGATTAGAAAACTTATTGTTTTCATCTCGAGATTGAAAGGTCATAGTTTTCACAATTGTTTGTAATTTTCTGATCACGTTGGGGCATTTTGATCCATTCCATCCTTTATAATATCTTAAAATAAACATGGGATTTCTCCCTCCTGCTCTGTCTTTTTCCTAAAGGACAATGCATCAGCCATTTCCTGCATATATTGGGAATTAATTCTCCTTCTCTTCCTCTCCCTAATTATTGCCTAAAGGAAAAACCTCCCTGTTTTTTCAGTTGGGCCCCCCCTTTTGTTTTTCACGAGAAACAGTCCCTTTGTCCACATCTCAATTATAACCTCTCTCTAACTTCTTCCTCCACAATCTTATCATTCCTGTCACCGTGCTCTTTATTTACCCACTTAGATAACATTGCAGTTTAACTTGCTTCTCTGAAACCAACTGCAGCAGATGGCCGGCGATGGATCGGGGGATAGCGGTTCAAAACATCCACTTCACATGGTCCAAAGAAAATTGATAAGCTCACTAGGCCGTTGACCGACTCCTCTCTCCTTATCCAGTCCTTACAAGACAAGCCCGAATATCCCGGAGCCAATTTCACCTCACATTCCAAGTCAGTCCAGGCCTAAAATTTATCCGCCTGCACTTCTATTCTATCCGACTTCTTACCGGGGTTTCAAAAGGTCCAAGGCCTTTTTTTTTACGGTAAAAGCCGGTCCTTATACACCCTTAAGCAACTCAGTGCTGCCCCACTTCGGATGCTTTTAAGGGTTACCATCTTTTTCAAAGATTGTGCGAAATGTTTGAAGAAAACCAGCGGGTTAATCATATCTTTCACCCATCACAGGCAGTTCTTCGGATGAGGTTTTATGCTTCGTCAATGGAATTGAGTCCATTTCTATTGCCACTGACTATATCATACTCCAGAATGCATAAGGCGCCACATTTTGTCGGCAAGAAGCACCAATTCTCCATTGATAAGAACATTGGCACTGGAGAGGCATATCGGTTAAATGTTGGTGGAGCTCCATTTCGTCCCTACAAGATACAGGTATGTTCCGAGAGTGGTCTGTGGGGACTCCAATTAATTTGCTAGTAAATCAAGTGTCTTGCCGCTACTACACCATCGGATCACATACCAAATATACCGCCCCAATACATACCAGCTCCGCAGAAAGTTTCCAAACGTCTTGGTCAATTGTTCCCGTAAGCAAAGCGAACAAGACCTTTCAATTTTTACATGGAAATTACCAGTCGATTTGGGATTCAGGTACCTTATGAGGTTCCCTTTTGTAACTCGAATATGAAATAAAGAGAATGGAACACTTGGTTAGTACTTTGCAATTGAAAGGTCGCTGAGGCTTAAAGCTGACATTTTGAATGGAGCAGTCGAAACGGGGTTGCATTTATAGGGACTATGTGGTGAGTATGGCGGGATAGGATGGAGGGGGCAAGCGTGACCTGCTCATAGCGTTATGCACTCACAAGATTACAACTAATGATTGGCCTGAACAAATTGAATGCATTCTGAAGGTTGGAGGTATTCATACCAATTTGAGCAACCCTGACAAAAATCTTGCAGGCGTGAACCCAGTAAACCCGCTGGTAACAATGCTTCGACGATCTGGTAAACCCAAATCCGCGGAAGTTAGTGGTTTATCTTCGGGTGGAAATGTCATTGCACTGGTGTTGGTAGTTCTACTCACGTGGTGACTATCATGTTTATACAAGTTACGTCTTTTGCGTGAAAAGTTGAGGAAAAAGATCTCTCATCATTTACCATATGAGAGGTTATGTTCGTCGCTCTCACTTGCTGAGATCCCTATCAGTTTACCAATAATTTTGATGATGAATGGCTGTTTGGAACGTGGTGGATTTGGAAAGGTATACAAAGCACTCATTGATGGTGGGGAAACCAGTGTCGCCATAAGAGTTGAATTTGAAGTCTAGGCAAGGGCAGATGAATTTGGACAGAATCGAGAGTGCTTTCCAACCTACGGACTCACATCTCTCAGTCTTATAGGCTTTGTGATGAACGCTCAGAAATGATTCCTTGTTTACGAGTACTGGAGTAATTGACCCTTGCCGATCATCTCTCAAAATCATACTGACGGTAGCAAAGGGTCAGCATTTGCATTGGTGCTGCTCGTGGATTGGATTACCTCCATACTGGTACTCGGCATGGTATCAACACCGAGATGGTGAAGAGCAGCAAACATTTTGTTGGACGAGGAGTGGGTTTCACATCAAAGATTTCTGATTTTTGGGCTGTGCAAACAGTTTCCACACAAGCCATTCCGCAACACCATGTTTAGCACAGAGTTAAAGGCACATTTGGTTATTTGGATCCGGAGTTTTCCAACGCGTAGGCTAACCAAGAAATCAGACGTGTATGCATTTTGTGTCGTGGTGTTGGAAGTTCTTAGTGGGAGGTCCTCAGTTGGTTTCGCAGGGATCGACGAGGACCAATGCAGTCCTAGTCTATGGGCACCGACAGTGCAATGAAAGAGAAAACACTCGATCAAATCATTCACCCCCATTTTTGATGGAACCAAATCACGCCTACGAGCTAATGTTGTTTGCTGACATTTGCTATTAAATCTTACATGTCGGCCAAATGGACGGCCTACAATGGCTAATGTTTTGGGCGAGCCTTGAGTTTGTGCCTTGGCTTCCGATGATGCTCCTTCAGACGATCAATGCCAGGGTTTTCTATCTTCCTCAGAGGAGGTGAAGAAGGGAGACAGTAATGTTCTAGGGCCGCTATGAACAAAATTGATGAAAACATACAAGAGTATGTGCTTCTGCAGTAGCTTCCTATACCCCACCTCCACTCCGGTTCATAACAATGAGAATTCCCCACCACAGAACAGTCAAAGGGAATGTTCACTCCAGTTCTTACTGTCCTCTTCTTTTACACACAGAAAGTGGAACCCTATGTCTAAAATTGGCAGGTCACCAAAAAAGAAGCTACCAATATTCACCGATATTGTAGTTCCATTAACTTTTGAGGAATGTTGTGAGAGCCACAGGGATGTTCAATGTAAAGCACTGCATTGGGAGTGGAGACTTTGGGGCAAACCTACAGGCTAGATATCTCCAGGAGTAATTGGGGCCATAAAACAGTTTTTGAAAAGTGCCGATTCAAGGGGTTCAACAGTTTGATGCAGAACTCGAACCCTTGGAAGGCTTCGCCATCCAAATCTTTGACTCGTAATAGTTTATCATTGGCCATTGAAACAAGATGTTTCT
>VIGQ01000513.1:17500-31705 GCA_009663005.1 Actinidia chinensis | reverse complement strand
TGGAAAAGACTGACGTTCTCTAAAAATATTGGTTGCTGTGAAACCAAATCTTTCCTTGAAAAGTATTAAACTCGCGAACCTGGATATGGTCCAATATTTTCGTTCAAGTCATAACATTATAGCTTTTGTCAGATCAAACATTATGGCTATGAAATTACATGCAGGGTCAAAGGGAATCTCTCCGTGAGAGATCTGATAAGCTATGACCTAACCGTGGAGCAAACACAGCGGATTCTCTTTTGTCACCCCATCCTACTCTGCTACCAACCACCTCTGTTTTTTCTATATTTTTCTTCACCATTTGAAGAGTACCATCAGCTTTACCTGCTTATCATTGACATGTTATATCTATCATTCGTGCTACGCCTACATCAAACTTTTGCTTTGGTTGGTGAGGCGAGAAGATTTCTCTCTGCATATGGTTGATGAAATTATATCTGTGTCGGAGTAATGGTGTGGAACTTTAGGGACATTGATCGTCTTAGTGATACTTGTACACCGTCTGAAAAGTCATGGCAAAAACCACGGATACAAGTGGAATCGGACCAGGTGTTTTGGTTTCTATCTTCAGAGCACCTTGAATATCGGTGAGGCTTGGATCTATTATGTTTTTTGTTTTGTTTTGTTCACAAATTCAGGTATAAGATCACTTAGGGATGCATGACCATTTTTTTTTATCCAGAAAATTTGTCATGACTTGTGTACCTGTGCACTATTGTAATCCACTCACAAAATTCAATCGTGGAAGTATTCGTTAGGACATGGCCTTGAACATATTATATCCTCTATAGAGAAAGCAAGTGTTAAATTTATGTCTCCCCCGTTTGAGGACTTGGCAGGGTACTCTCGTTGTAATGGCGTGGGTAAATTCGTTAGTTGGTTTGTGAGTGTAAATTCTGCCACGTTTATAATTGTGTGTGTGTGTGGTTTTAGGATGAGCATCCCTTTGATCTTGTGGCTTTATAGCCGCGTTTTGAGGATTGATTGCGTATTTGTTTCAAAAGGATAATCCAGCTTGTGATGATTCAGTGAAAAATAAGGGTTCGGGTTACAAGTGGTAAGAAAGATGCCGAGGAATCATTAGATCATAATTGTTACGATACTATGGAGGGTCGTGCACAGAGTTGGGGTGGCGCTGTGGCTAATGGCATGGAACTGCTGTCCACAGTGGTGGAGATTTACCTTTTCTTCTTTTCTTTTTGAGGGGGAGGGAGGAATGATGGTTCTAAACTCTTCAAGAAAAAACTCGAACACGAAATAGGCAAAAAATTTAAAAAAATCACCACCCAACTAGGCTCTTAGGCCAAAATTCATTTGACTATTTAGCTGGTGTAGACATTTTTTTTTCAAAAAAAAAATACTCTTTTTTAGGATATTGAGATCCAAGTTATGTGGGACAGATTTTACTCAAAACAAATTTTGATTCTTTTTAAAAATTTATCTAAGTATGTGAGTTGCACTTGGTCTTAATGATACAAAAAATTTCTCGTTACGTTTCAACTAAAAAATTGAATATTATTATAAACAAAAAAATTTTTATGTTCATTATATTTTTCAAATGAAACTATTAACTATCACATACGATTGTTATATATTCTTATTCTATCTTCATCGATGGCCGTGGGGTAGCGCCCGGTACCATCGTTGTCGCCGACAACGGCCGTTATTACAATAGAGCGTATATGTTAAAATCTTCAAGGTTTCCAATCTATGAAAAGATCTTTATTGAAAGGTAATTTCTCCTTTGAGTGGTGTACTATGTTTTTATCGTATCTAGGCACTACATGTATGTGTTTATGAATTGAGAACCATCCGAAGAAACAATTATATGGTATGATTGAATCAAAATCTTTCTGAGTTGGTTTGGTTTATCATTTAGTTCCTTGTTTCGTACTTAAGAGTGTAGAACTAGGATCAAACTAAAGAGTTGTATACATATACGCCTTGTAAACTAAAAGATTTTCAATAAAATAGGAAGTGCTAAACTCTGTTAGTCCAAAGAGAAATTGACGGTGTTTGTTGGTTGGTGTTTGGGGACACAGGGCAAAATTAACCAAAAAATATTAAAATTAATAATGACATTGGGACTTAAGCTTTTCCCCTTTCTTGGGTCTGTTGAATAATTAATTATATTTAAGCTTTTTTATTGCCAAGATTTTCATTTTTTCTCTGTAATGATTTTTTTACGATTTATTAAAAGTTTTGCTCTTTTAATTTTAAGAGAAACAAAAAAAAGGACTAACAGAGGCTACACTTGTTAAAGTTAAATAAAAAAAAAAGACAATTTTGATTTTGTTATCTCTGGTTTTGTCTTCTCTTTTCGTTAGTAGACCTTTTGCTGATGTGTTTGTTTTTATTATTATTTTTCAAAGTCCCCTAGTCAAGCAAAAATTTGCAAAAATATATATTAAATTTTGATGGAAAGTAAAAAAAAATTCAACAAATTCAAGAAAAGACAAATTTCATGGTCAGATTCTTGAAATTATTTTTTGAACTTCCAAATTTCAGAGTTAAGTTTATCAAACTGCACCTCATACAACTTAATTAAGCTTTATGGATACAATTTATGTTAAATTTGGCAACAACACAGCAGGAAAACTGAACCATTGAATATGTAAGGGTAATCTTGCAATAAACCCTAAAATAGGGTAATCCAACAAAACAACCTCCCCCCCCCCCCCCCCCCCCCCAACAACAACAAATACAACTGTGAGAGAGAGGAACTCACACCATTTAACTCAACTATAATTTATACAGTGTGTGAAACCAGTACATAAATCCGTTGAGATTTTTGAGAAGTTTTTTCACGTTGAAGCACATCAAGGTGGAGCGTAAAGTCACAAGACCCACATTCAAAACCAGGGAAATGGAACAAGTATTCTTGCATCTGTTGTCACATGCGTTACAACGAGAAGCCATATTCATTTGTAACTCTTGAACAAAATTGAGAGGGGGATGGTTGACCTTCCACGTTTAAACGGATGCCCCAATTTGAATTGAATACATCGAACCTTTGAGCGCACCTCTTGTCAATGGACTGGTCAACACTTCACACAATGGAGAACCAAGTCTTCGGGTTTTCTTATCTCTACAAATTTCGCAAAATAATCATCCGGATGGTCCTGCGAGGGGATCATATGTAAGATAAAAGGGTTTGTTTGTCGTCATCTATGATTCAGAGATGGTGGTTGGTAAAATAGCACAATCATTGTGCATGAGAAATAACAAATGTCACATTGAATGCAACATTAAAAATCGTACTGAAAACAGCAACTTACACTCGGGCTTATTAGTTATCTCCGTCAGAGTAAGACGGTGCGTGACCTCATGTTTGATAGGTCTGATAAGGTAGCCAACACTTAACATCAAAGGTAAAAATATGCGCACTTTGCAGCAATAGAAGGAGATACGTTGCCAAATCTGTGGCAGCATGCCACAGCTAAATAAGCCAATTTCAGAGACTTTGGCAAAAGGTCTAGTGGGTGTTCTAGTGAAGTGGGGCTGAATTTGAGGGTACTCGGCCACAAACTGTGGAGAAAGTAATTATTGCATGAGCACAACCATAAAATGCGGGGCAAGCGTGTGGTCCCAAGCATTGCTTCGCATCGTTTGTATTTGCTTCCGAGAAAACAATTCATTGTTATTTGCTCAATCAAAAAGGCTAATGTGTGGGGATGACCAAAAGGTTCAAATGGTTGCTATCTTGATCTCTTCAGCTTCTACTTGCCAAAATCATTATTAAATTATGGGGATCATTGGCCACAGGCAGTGGATCACTGCGGGTCAAGAACGTCGTTTCTTCATCCTAAAACAAAAGAATAACCAATAAAGGAGTAGAATGCCCCAAGAAAAAAAAAGGGTCAGCCATGCCTTTTAAAAACAAAAAAATTTACTGTTAAAAGTTAAAACCCAAATGAAACATGTGAACATAAGTAACTTGGAGACTTTACGAGTATTTTGCACTAACTATAAACAAGATTTTTGAAGGAAAAAAAAAAAAAATTAAATAAAATAGGAATAAGAAAGGACGAACACTGAAAATCTCCTTCTTTGATATGGCACAACTGGAAATGGGCATAATATCTGATCCAAGACCAATGATAGAACAATACTTTCCAGTCGCTTGTGGACAGATGTCACAGGAGCGGTAAAAATTGGGAATCTCCATGTTACATGTGCACGAGTGAGGGGGTGATTGTGGGCTATGTATGGAGCGGGAAGGCCATTAGAAGCACAGCGCTCGTGAACCAAGATAGACAGATACTACATTGATAAGACACACCCGTATGCTATTGCCCGCAAGCGTAACAGTGGATTAAGGCTGGCTCAGCAATGGATCAAAGGGGGGGGGTGACATTGTGTTGGATTCTGAGGCAAGGCGGCACATTCCAAGCCGAGGTCGAACACACAGGGCGACATTCTATATACGTTCCCAAACTGGCCAGGGTCGCAGGCCATGCACGTCCAATAACCTGTAGCCCAGCGACGAGAGTGAGAGTGTGTCTGAGTGCACGGGTTTTTCAATCAAGGGGTACTTCTGCACATACTTTATGCAAAGAAACAGTCACGGTGTCCGCAGCTGTAGAAAGGACCTGTAGGAGTGGGTAGAGACACGCACAATTACAGCAAACCTTCCTGCCATCGGGGTCTGGCAAATCATTGTGATGATGATCAGCGGATTTTATGTTAGCAGTGTAATCGGTAGATTCTCTGTTCCTCTATCTCAAAACACCAAACAATGAACTCATTCAGCGGCGCCATAAATCGAATTTTACATCATTGACGAACCTTATCGATCACCCTCTGCATACCAATTAATAGGTGCTAAACGAAGCATATATATAGAATTGGACGTACCTGGGGATATTGGGTTGATTGTAGCAGGTTAACGGAGGGAAGATGCAGTGGGGAAATGATTGAAAGGAGAGAGAGAAAAGAAAATGGGAGGAAGTGGACTCGGAAAAGGGGTATGGGTGGGACAAGTTGCATTAATATCTATACAAAATCTAATAATATTTGAGGTCGTTTGGAGTAGTGTTGCCAATATATCTTCAATGGATATAAATTTAAAAAAAAAGACCTAGTAAAAAAAATGCAAAAAATAATAAATATGATACATATTTTTCTTGGCTTGGTAGTCATTTTTAAAATAAATAAATAATGAGTATTCTTTGTTTTGTGTTAGTATTCCTTTAATAAATAAATAAAATTCCTGCCAAAATTGCTCTTAAGAGTCCGATCTAACGAGACCTTTATTTGGAATTTATTATCTGAAAGAAATATAATGTGTTGTCTAAAGTAATATGTTATTGAATTGGACGAGTATCTAAAACCAAATTGACATTATTAAATGACACAAAACCAATTAGAAATGCTCTAGAGCATTGTAGTGGTAATTTAATCTTATGGTCTCAAAAATAATCTAAAAATATACCTATAATCACAAACTCCTGTAGGGAGTGTTGTGTGGGGTTTATCGTAATAGGGATTAGTAGGCAGCTAAAATATTTCTAAAACTATTGAAGTTAATTCAAGGAAAGAAGGAGTTTTGTTTGAAAATTTTGTATTTTTTTTGGATTAAACTACTTAAACGAAAAACAAATTTAAATAAAATATAGTAAAAAAGATGAGAAAAAATTCTCGCTTCCGAATTCACCTCGCAAGTAAAGCTCGTTTTATAATAATTTAAGATCCGTGTGGCTATAAACGCCACAACATTATTGCCAAGAAGATAGTGAATCACTTCTGTAAGAGTATGTAAAGAGTACGAATAGTCATAGAGCACATCCGTCTATTTACTATAATCTAACATCTTATATAAAATTAACAAGTTGATAACATCCATAAAAACCTATGCACAATAATTTACAAAAAACTTTGTAAGAGCATGATAAGAAGAATAAATCAATTATTTGGAATTAGACAAAACACTTTAGTTAAATCAGCTCAACTCTGCACATTAGAACGTCAACAAGATCAAATTCTTGCAAGAGTAAGTAGCAGCTTATCTCGTCTACTTGTTTAGCAGCTAATTACGAATTTATTTATGACAACGATGTGATTTTTCAACTCTCTAAGTACAATATATATCTTATGAACCACGTGATTTGAAAAAAATATTTGGAAACAGGATCAAGGTAACAATATTCAAAAACAGCTTATTAAAGCGCAACTCATGCTGAATCGTGGATTCTCTACAAAATGTTTATATTGTTTGCCGGAGTTATATGCTAACTTGACTGATCCCTTTGTGGAGTTTTTTCAATATTGGTGTTGTGAGGTGCAATATGATAAAGTGATTTGAATGTCAACTCTTCTTGGGACTTAACGATCATCTGAGGTATATAAGAATATGTATTAGGTACAAAATAAACTAATAGTCATTGAGTTCAAAAATCAAGTCCTTGGGCCTATCAGTAAATTAAGTCTTTCAAGTTTGGGAGCATGTTCAATACCTGAGGCATAGTTATCAGAACGGAACCGGACATTAAACCGGTCAAAATATTAGTGCAACAGTGAACCACGGTATTATAATGAATAATAATAAAAATATATTTTTATATAAATAATCAAAAAAATATTTTTTTTACCCATTCAATTACTATTGTAGGTGTTTGTTGAACATTGATGGTAGAAAAATTATATTAAAGTATCAAAATATACATGGAATATTACTAATTGTAACGCATTATATATAATTTTCAAGTGCTATAGAAAAAATTGGCCAAATGGGTTTAAATTATTATACCTAGTGTGAAAATAATAATAGTAAAAATTAATCATAGTAAAAAAAATATTAAAAAAGTAAAAATTTTAAAAATTTCAATTCAAAGTTCTGGGACCAAACTGCAAAAATTAAAAATTTAACTTATCTGTTAAAAAAATCATCCGTTCAAACCGATAAAAAAAACGGCCGGTTCGATAAAAATACGCCTGTTCCAAACGGTTTAACCGTTTCACTGCATTTTTGATAAAACCATATTTACGAATCGGTTCAGTGTCCGGTTCTCGGTTAAACCAATTGAACGGCATGATTCGATCGATTATGATAACGAGGGTAAACTCCCACTCCCACTACCTCCACCCCACTTATCACCACTATTGCAGTCACTGTTTATTGCTTACTTCCACCGCCCACTCCTATCTTTCACTATCAATGCCCCAACACCAACACCATTTTGAACACCACCAATTGACGCATGACAATAATAAATTAATATACTACGATCAATAAGTAGATAAGCGAAAATGACGAACAAGAATGTTAGGGGGAAGGAAAAAGTTAGCGTTAGCTTAGATCAAAGTGTTGGGGGTGTCATGGAGAAAAGAAAAAAATAATCGTTTTCTCTTTATTCTTAGCATAATTTATTTACAAATTGAATTCAAAGCTTTTTTAAATAGAGAAAAAACAAAACCTAATATACGAAGTCCTAGAATTACTACGAAAGGCCCAAAGCAAAAATATCCTAAAATAAATAAAAATTATAATTAACTTAAAATAAACAAAAAACTTAATTATATAAGGCCAGGAACTAACTGTCCACAGTCATGGGATACCCTTTTATTTTCTCTTTTATTTTTATTTTAGGAGAGGAGGAATAATGTGTTTTAAACCCTAAAACCCAAAAACTCGAAAAACGAAAAATAAGCAAAAAAAAGTAAAAAAAAATCAACCACCCCAACTAGGCCTTAGACCAAAATTCATTGACTACTGAGCTGGTGCAGACAATTTTTTTTTCAAAAAATAGTTTTTATTTTAGGATATTGAGATCCAAGTTCTGTGGCTAGAATTTTACTAATAAGCTGGGACCGCACTGTTCGGGTCAAGAAACGTCTTCTTTTCTCCTAAAACCAAACCAAGAAAGCAAAATAACTATAAGGTGAACAATGCTATAAAACCAAAAAAAAATAACTTAAAAAGTACCAAATGATAATGTGAACCTAATACTTTTGGCATTGGCGTTATGCGTATTTTGCACCAACTATAAACAAGATTTTTTGCACCAATATATGTGAACCTATTATTCGTTTGGTTGTAGCATTTCTTTATTCAAGATGAGGCGTATTAAATTAAAATTTTGATTAAATAATAATAAAAATTTATTAAAAAGAAAAAAAAAAAATCCTACCAAAAAACTCGCCTAAGGTCCAATCTTAACAAGACATCATTTGGAATGAATATTGGGAAAGAGTTATAATGATGTGGCAAAGATTTAATTATTTTTGTTTGATTGTTGAAAATTGTCTAAACCCAGTTGATCTTTTTAAAAATGACATAAACAAGTAGATATGCTTCAAGGCATGTAGTGATAGGCTAAGGTGTTTCAAAAACCATTTTTTTTTGCCTCTAGATCGTTGAGAAAAAATAACCCTTCTCCTCTGCTATGTTAAAAATTACTTGTCCAAAATTGGCACAAACGCTGGGGTTTAGAAAGCAAATATTGCCATAACCACAAAGAGACGTCATGGTAACAAAATAATTTAATATGTGAAAATGACAAAAGACTCAGTGATTTAACAATAGAGAAGGGATATACTCAAACAAGCCTCATTGATGACTATAGCATAAATTTGCTTCCACGGTGCTACCAGTGGGACTGGGTCTATCATGGCCAAAGATATGATCCCAAATCATTGGTGGAGGTATGGTTAAATAAAAGCTAGTCCAAAAATGGAGGCTTAATGAGGAATATGGTTAAATTTTTACCAAAACTAGTTTCCAGTTTAATACAAGGACTTTTAGTTGATTTAAAACAAATCACATTAAAAAGTTATGGTTTTCATTCCGTGTAAACAACAATTTAGTACTAAATAACATTGAGTCAAATGGATCCGTGACTTGGTTACCTTTGGAAGTATTTGTTTAGGACATGGCCCCTCGAAGCACATATTATATCATAATAAAAATGCAAGCAAACGTGTGAAAAATTGTATGTTCTCCCCAGTTATACGGACTGGTATGGTACCTTTATTTCTTATATGAAGTTTTTAATTTGAAACATCGACATTCTGATGCGACTTCTTGTTTCGCTGGCTGCTAGAGATAACTTTCTTAGCTGATTGTAGAGTAAATTCTTACACGTGTAATATTTTTTTGTTTCGTGTGTGTTTCTCAGGATGAGGAATCCATATTTTCTTTGTGCATGGTCACCACGTTCAATCTGTAGTAACACTTCGAAAATGTTATGTCAGGACAAATGTCTGGCCTACTAAGAGAAGTTTTATCTGTGGTCTCTGGTCCTTTGTTGCTATCAGCATATGGAGTCTTACTGGGAGATGGTGAGTTTCCCTTTCCATCTATATCAATCTACTTGCTCAGTGTTTCATCACACACACACACACAACACACACTTCAAATGTTTCTTACTCTTCTACAGTATCCCTCCGTTCTACTTTGGGGACTGGTCTCATTTGATGATGCCCTGGGACGTTCATCCGTTACAAGGAGTATTGGCGCATTTGCTACAAACGCCGTTCTTCATGCAAGGCAGATGCTCGCCGTGATTAATTTTGTGATAAAAAAGCACTTATTCTGATGATACCAAGATGAGTTCTTCCTACTTAAATTTTTGATTCTAAATTTGTAAATTATTCTCTGAATGCATTTTCAACCTAGGATTATTCTTCATATTATAAGGTTGATGTTAGGACATTCATATGAATTTTGAAAGGTTTTGTTCTTGGAAAGGAATAGCAAATTAATGTGCAACTTTGATGGGAGGAAACCTAACCCAATGAGTTGTATTAGATACGGAGTTTCTCTTCATCTTTATTATTCTGTTTTTTTGGCTTATGATGATAATGAGGATGATGGTTATTATTATGGCAGATGAGATTAAGTATGAGAATTGTGTTATAATCAAATTTGTTTTTTCTTTTTATTCAAGGAGGTTATGAGAATCTTATGGAATAATAAAAAAAATTATTCATGATTTTTTTCTTTTTTTTTTACGTTGTCGTCATTGTTTTACCGTGTCGTCACCATCTTATTGATGGTGGTAATAGCGCGGCATCATCATTTGACCGGCAACGGCATTAGTACATCAGCATATATCTATAAAATCGAATTTTGTGATATACGCTCAAGATTCTTCCCACGAAAACTTGGACTGAATAGGTAATTTCTCCTGATAGATCTATGTTATATCGATATAGGCGTATATATATTTGGTTATGATTTGATGCAGCATCTAAGAAACCAATGATATGGGTATGATTGAATCAAAATCTTTACGGGTTGTGTTTAGTTTATCCAAAATTTGGTTCCCAGTTTTGTACTTAAGAGTGTAGTACGGAATTGATCTATACCCATTGGAATAGGATGAAACTGGGAGAGGGGTTTTTTGCGGGGAGTTCGGTGACGTCGTTTTTGGGTCCTGACAACCCGACAGGATCGAAACTCCTCCGCAATATTTCATTTATTAAAAAATAATTTCGTCGTTTTGGGTCCCGTGTAAAGCTTAAAATATTCAGTTAAAATAGGAAGAGGCCTCTACTGTGGTTGTGATTAGTCCAAAATCGCAAAACCTAGTTTGGGACAACAAAGAGCAAAAATTAACCAAAATATTTAAAAAATTAATTAATGACTCTTAGGACTTAAGCGGGTGGATGTGGGGTAAATGGGGTGGCGAATGATTTTTTTGGGGAGCTAAAAACTATTTAAGTTCATTAAAAATAGAAAAAGTTAGTTTGGTTTATGATTTTTGGTTTTTTTTTCTTAGTTGAATTTTTTCGAATTTGTTTTTTATTTATTTTTCGAATTCCACTCGTCAAGCCAATTGCGCAAAAATATATAGTAAATTTTGAGGAGAAGTGAAAATGCAAAAAAACATTCAACAAAATTCAAAGAAAAGATAATTTATGGTTCAGATTCTGGGAGTAGTAATTCACAGCCGTATTCTACCTCCAACACGCCACCACACTAAACATTTCCTCCACTACCCCTAACAATGCCAAACCACCAACACCAAACACCACACCAACAACCAACAACATTTTGAAACACCAACAACCACAAACTTCTTTTATAAATTAAAAATAAAAAAATTTGTTGAATACATAAATTAGATTTAGATTTAGTTGTGAATATTTCAATTATTTTTAATTAGCACTTATACTTTTATCAAACAAACTTTGAACTTAAAAACATTAATCACTCAAACAGTACTTATTTTTAAGTTTCAGTTTCAGAATTCAATTTTATCAAACAAACATAAGATTAGAAACTTTATTATGCTTTACGGATATAATTTATGTGAATTATTTTGCACCAACACATTGCAGGAAACTAGCATCAAACTGAACATTGAATAAGCAAAACTTGCAAAACATCAATAAGCACAGGGTAATCCACAAACAAAACAACAACAATACAAATGAGAGCGAGAGGAAATCAAACCATTTGCAGATTACTAGAACGGAACTTTACAATGGAAGCCAACCTTTATATAAAACCAGTTGTTGTTGAACAAGCTGGTACGCACGTCACATGATGGTTTTGTAATTTTGTTCAGCATCTGAAGCAACATTCAAGGTGCGAGCTTAAATTTCACAAGACCCACATTGCAAACCCAGGGGAAATGGAAAAAGTACCCGGCAATCTTTTGCCCAAAGGCATTGCAACGAGAGCCATATTTGTTCCTAAATGAACAAAATTGCGAGGGTTGTGGGTGACCTTCCACCTAAAGGATGCCCCAAACTTGATATTTGAATACTTCTGATAATGTTGAATGCAGATAACGTGAATAGACTGTCACATTCTACACAATGGTAGAAACCAATTCTTCGGGGTACTTCTTTCTCAACAAATTTCACAGTAATAATCATCCGGGCTGGTTATTGGAAGAGGCTTAATATGTTAGGGATTAAAAAGGGGTGCTCGTCGTGATTATGCTTAAGAGATGGTGATTAACATAACACATCAATGTGAAAGATGAAATCACACAATGTACATTTGAATGCCAAAACCCATGAACTCAAAGGAACATGACACTACAATTGGCCATTTTGTTCCCACTCGTCGAGTAAGACGGTGCTTGTGACCTTCATGTTGATAGGTCCAGATAAGGTAGCACACGTAACATCAAGGCCAAATTCTTTGCACTTCTTCGCACAGTGAAGGAGAATCCGTTGCATAATTTATTGCAGCATGCACAGTAAATAAAGCCAAAATATTCAGAGTCTTTTGAAACAAAAGATCGAGAAGGTGTCCTTGTGAAGTGGGTGTTCATTTGAGTGGGTAACCGACACAAACATTTGTGAAGGAAAGTAATATTACACTGAGTGCAACCATAAAATGGGACGGAGATTGTCCCACGCATACTTCGCATTAGTGTGTCTTTGCTCCCTGAGAACAACCATGTTATTAATTTGCTCATCAAACAAAGGCTTAATGTGTGGGGCTGACCAAAAGTAGTCCAAATTGTTGCTATCTTGATGTTTTCCAGCTTCGTTACTTTTGACAAAATCCATTTATTAAATTATGGATTCATTTGGCATCGGGCCAAAGAGGATCGCATCGGGGCAAGAACATCTTCTTCTATCTCTAAACCAAACGAATAAACAATAAAGTAGTAGGAGGCCCCAAGAAAAAAAAAAAGGCAGCACTGCTATAAAACCAAAAAAATGACTATAAAAGTACCCAAACGACGATGTGAACCTAATTAATTTGATACATTATGAGTATTTTGCCTAACTATAAACCAGATTTTTGATGAAGAAAAAAAAGAAAATTCATATAAATTAGGAAAGAAAAGGACAAACCCTGAAATCTCCTCTGGCGCCAACTAAAAATGAGGCAGAATATTCTTGATCCAATACACTGATCGAACCCAATATTTTGTAGTTTCTCGCGACAAGTCACAGGAGCGGCCCCCCAAATTTGGAATTCCATCTACATATGCACGAGTTGAAGGGGGATTGCGGGAGTGAGGGTGATGGCTGTGTTGAGGGTGAAGGCATGGAAGCACAGCTCTCTTGAACCAGAAGGAACAACTACTACATTGTTAAGAACACGCCTCTATGCTGCTCATTGCGGCAAGCATAACAGAGGACTTAAGGCTGGCTCAGCAAGGGGATCACAAAAAAAAAAAGGGTGTGGGTGAATTTCTTGTTGGATTTTCTGAGCGCCATGGAAAACATTCCAAGTCGAGGCTTAACCCACAGAGACATTTATATCATACGTTCCCTACGTGACAATTGCTGCAGGCCTACACCTGCACGCAACATATCCGCCCAGCGACGAGAGTGAGAAGTTGTGGTCTGGAGTGCAACGGGTTGTTTCACCTCAAGGGGTCCTTCTGCACATACTTTATGCAATACAAAACGCTCTCCGCAGCTATAGAAAGGACCTGATAAGAGTCGTACGCGACACGCCATAACATCACACCTCCTCCCGTCGAGGTTTGTCAATTCATTGTTGAATGATCACGGGATTTTTATGTTAAGTGTCCCCATCTATCCCTCTATCTCAAACACAAACAATTGAACTAATTCCAGTCGGCGCTCCTAAATCAAAGTTTAAAATATAATTGCAACCTTATCGACTCCCTCTGCATACCACTAATAGGTCTAAACGAAAAGCATATAGAATTGTGACATACCTGGGTCTATTGTGGTTGATGTCGTCAGGTCAACCAGGGGGAGATGCAGATTGGGGAAAATGATTGAGAGAGAGAATGAGAGTGAGAGAGAAGAAAATGAGGAAAGGGGATCTCAGAAAGAGGGGTATGGGCGGCCGGACAAGATGCATAAATATCTGACCTAACAATATTATGAGCTCTTTTTGAGTAGTTTTTCCAATATATTTTCAATGGATAAATTAAAAAAAAAATAAAATAAAAAACGATAGAAGAAAATCAAAGTAAGAAAAAATAAGAATTATGATACATATTTTTTCTTTTGCTTGTTAGTCTTTTTTTTTTAAAATAAATAAATAAAAGTTATTATTCGTATTGTTTTAGTATTATTTTATTCAAGATGAATGTAAGTAACATAAAATTTAAAATTTTGATTGAATAATAATAAAAAATTATTAAAAGAATCCTACAAATAAACTCTCTCTCCTTGTGTGTTAAAATACTTACAAAATTTGACACAAAGCTTGGTAAAGCCAAATATGTCATATCACAAAAGATACAAAAAATATTTTAATATGTGAAAATCACATAAGAATCAGTACCTCTAATAATGGAGAAGGATATACTC
>VIGQ01000513.1:0-5000 GCA_009663005.1 Actinidia chinensis | reverse complement strand
GTTATAATGCTAACTTTGACTGATCCCTTTGTTGAGTTTTTTAATAAATTATCTGTGCTGGTGATGTTTGCGATTGTAAAGTGATTTTGAATGTCAACTCGTTTGGAAACTTCAACAGCTTCATCTTAGGTTATATACAGATATGTAGTAGGTACAAAATACCTAATAGTCTATTGAGTCTCAAAATCTAGTCATTGGGCATATCTGTACATTAAGTCTTTCCAAGGTTCAATACTTCAATAACGTGAGGGCATAAAGTTATCAGAACGAATCGGACATTAACAATCGGTCAAAACACTGTTTAACGGTGACTCACCATCTTATAATTATAAAATAATAAAAAATATGTTGGGTAACCCCTCAACTACTCATGTAGGTATAAAAGTTAATTATATTAAATATATTAAAAGTATCAAATTATTACATAAAATATTACTAATTGTAACGCATTAATAGATAATTTTTCAGTGCTCTTGAAAAAATTGACCAAGTGGTTTAATTATATACCTATTGTTGAACAATAATAATGTAAAAATTACATTGTAAAAATTTAAAAAAATTAAAAATTAAAAATTAAAAATTGCAATTCAAGTTTCTTACACAACTTCAAACATTAAAAAAATTTATTTATCTGTTAAAAAACCTGCCGTTTCAACCGATTAAGAAACGAACTCCAAATTTCCTTTTTGTCCGATAAAAATACGTCCTGGTTCAATCGTTTAATCCCTTTCACTTGCATTTTCGGTAATTATTTACGAATCGGTTCAGTTCCCGATTCCGTTGAACCAATGAACCAGCCCGTTTTCGATCCGATTCTATAACATACCTGAGGGTACCTCCACCTCCACTACTCGCCACCTACTCTCCACCCCAAGTATCAGGCCTCTATTACAGTCACTGTTATACTACTACCTACCTCCACCACACCACTACCCGTTCCCATCAAAGCCCCAACCACCAACACCATTTGAACACCACCAATGACGCTGATATAATAAAATTAATGCACTACGATCAATAATGTAATAAAAAGCGAAAATACGAACAAGAATGTATAAGTGGAAGGAAAAGTTTTTTTCCGCTAGAAGCAAAATTGGGAGGAAAGAAAAACATCGTTTTCTCGATCTTTATTCATACATAATCTACTTACAATTGTAACCACGTCTCTTTAATAGAGAAAAGATATAACCCTAAATACAAATCATAGAATTACTATTACTACGAAAGGCCCAATAAAAGGCCAAATACCTAAAATAAACAAATTATAATAACTTAAAATACACAAATTAATTATATTTAAGGCCATGGACCTACTGTCCCACAGTCATGGATTACCTTTTTATTTTATTTTATTTTAATTTTAGGAGAGAGCGAATGATGTGTTTCCTAAACCCAAAACCCTAAACCCCAAACTCGGGGAAAAAAACGAAAATAGCAAAAAAAAAAAGTAAAAAATCACCACCCCAAATTAGGCTCGTAACCACAAAATTGACCAAATTATTGGACTACTTACTAAGTGCAGCAATTTTTTTCAAAATATTTTATTGTAGATATTGAATCTAGTTCGGGGCTAGATTGTTACTAATACCTCCTTTTAAAAAATTTTATCTAAGTCCTGTGAGTTGCACTGTCTAATTGATAAATTTCTCGTTTGGGGGCTAAACTATTTTAAAATTCCCTTTGTTTTTGTTTTCGGTGTGATAATTATATTTAACTGTTTTTTTTTAACCCATGATTTTTATTTTTTTGTTCTCTTTAATATTTTTCTTACGATTTTACATAAGTTTCTTTTCTTACTCTTTTAGTTTTAAGAGAAAACCAAAAGTATTATACAGCGGTCTACACTTGTTAAAGTCATTAAAAATAAGAAAAAAATTGATTTTTGTTTATGTTTTTTTCGTTAGTAACTTTTAAATTTGGTTCATTTTTTTTATTTGCATTTTTTTGTTTCTCTTTAATTATTTTTTTTACGATTTATAATTTTTTTTACTCTTTTTATTAGTTTTAAAGAGATCGAAAAAGTATTATAGACGCACACTTGTTAAAATTTACCAATTCAAATAAAGACATTTCATGGTTTCTTGAGTAAAGAAACCAAAAGTATTATAACAATCGACTACACTTGTTAAAGTTCATTAAAAATAAGAAAAAAATTCATTTTGTTATGTTGTTTTTGTTAATAGACTTTTTAAAATTTGGTTTCAATTTTTAATTATTTGCATTTTTTTTCTCTTTAATAAATTTTTTACGATTTTATAAATTTTTATATGCTCTTTTATTTTAAAAGAGCATCTAAAAAGGGATTATAGACGCTAACACTTGTAAAATTCACCAATTCAAAGAAAAGATAATTTTTTATGGTTCTTGGAGTAGCAGCTCATCTTCACTGTTGCTTGCTAAACTACTCCAATACAAGCCCACCACTACTATCATCCGCCATAACCACTACCACTACCAATCACAAGAAAAGGTAAAGGGATCTCGGACAGAGGGGTATGGGTGGGCGGGCGAGTGGTGGGACAAAGAGGGCATATACATCTGACCAACAAGATTTAATGAGGTCTTTTTGCGTAGTTTTTTTAATATATCTTCAATGGATACATTGAAAAAAAATTAAAATAAAAAAACCATAGAAGAAACTAAAAGTAAGAAAAAATAAGAAAAATATGATACATATTTTTTAGCAAGTAACAAACGTAGCCTCAATAGACTATATTAGTTACTTTGTACAAATACATATTCTTTAGATACCTAAGATGAGCTTTGAAGTTTCCAGAAGAGTTGACATTCAAAATCACTTAATCATATTGCCAACTCACCGCACAAATAATTAAAAAATCAACAAGAGATCATCAAGCTGCATATCACTCAGCAAACATATAAACATTTTGTAAAGATGAATGATAGCCTGATTGAAGCTGTATTGAGCTGTTTTGAACTATTTGTTACCTTGATCTGTTTTCCAAATAATTTTTTTCAAATCAACGTGGTTCATAATATAGAAGATGTACTTAGAGAGTTGACAAATTCACCTCGTTGCCATAATACATCGTAAAGTATGCTAAACAATTAATATGAAGATGAGCTGCTACTCTGTCAGAATCTGACCTTGTTGACTCGACAATCCCTTGTGTTATGCCCTCAGGGAATATTTTGCTATTGTGGATGATTTAATACTGGTGCTACCACAATGTGACGATTATAAAATACCTAAATATTTAAGAGGAAATAACACTGCCCATCTCTAAATTTTTGGTTCAAATATATAATTTTCTCCTGAGATTTGCCTAATCAGATTCCCTGACGGTTGAAAAATTACGCTACCTCCCTTACTTTTTAAAACTTATAACAAATTCCCCCATCCGTCAATCGTACTTTAGCAAGATTGACTGTCCATCTCATTACGTCATTGAATAGTAGTTAGAATATCATATATGTCATTCTTTTTGACAAAGTTATTATGACTTACTCCACACGAATCTTGATTGAATGACCAATAAATAATAATATTTTAGATATAAGAGCATTTTAATTTAAGCGAATGGATAACACAGATCGATTTTTCATTTCATCACTATTTCAAATAAATTAGTAACAAAAATGGTGTAAGTGATACAATTAAATAGGTTAATAGGTTTAATCTGATTCACTTTTTTGTCATTTAATCAATATCCTTGTGGGGTAATAGTAATTTTATCAAAAAATAGCATATAAGTATTCAACCACTATTCAAGCTGAAATTCGGGGTGCTTTGTGTATTACCCGGAACTTAGGGCTGGTCAGTGTATTTTTAGGAGAATCTGTTACAAGTTTTTAAACGTCAGGGAGGTCCCAATTGTAATTTCTCAAACAGTCAACAATGTTTTTGTATTAACTCGGAACTTCAGAGTGGTCAGGTTTTATTTCACCCTATTTTAAAATGTTGGTGACCTTCAGATTGGTCCGTTTATGTCCCCTATTTAAAAATGTTGGTGACCTTCCACCTTAAAGGATGCCCCAGACTTGATATTGAAATACGCCCGATAAGATTGAACGCAATCTCAATGAAATCGACTTGATCACATTCAACACAGATTGTAGAACATTCCCTTTGGGTTTACTTCATCCTCATAAAGTTCACATTAAAGAAAAAAAAAAAAAAATTTTTTACACTCGCCCGATGGTCATGAATGGATAATATTTAAGACAAAGGGGTGTTTTGCGTATTTATGCTTCAGAGATGGTGGGCAACATCGGCACAATTCTGTGCATGATAAATCACAATATCACATTGATGCAAGATCACATTAAGTTATCTGAACAGTCACTACTTGCCGGCGAGCTCCTATGTTAATTTGTCAGAGTAAGATGGTGCTGGACGTGTCAGAGTAAGACGGTGCTTGTGACTTCATGTTTGATATGTCCGCAGATAGGTAGCAACCCCTGGCATCAGGGTAAAAATCTTTGCACTCCGCATATTGAAGGAGAATCCATTGCATAGTTTTATTGCAAGCAATTACAAACCCAAAATATGCAAACCGTTTCAAGGCTTTTGGCACAGGTCGAGTGGGTGTCCTCTCTAAATGGGTGTTGAATTGAGTGGGTAACTCAGAACAACATTTGTGAAGAAGTAATTATTACACTGCCGTACAACAACCCTAAAATGAAGGCAGAGATTGGTAGATCACGCAATGCTTCACATAGGTTGTCTTTGCTCCCGGAGAACAATCATTGTTTAATATTTTGTTCATCAAAAAGACCAATGTTTGGCGATGACCAAATGTTCAATGTGTTGCTACTTGATCTCTTCAGCTTCGTCTTTTGGACAGAATCATTTATTAAATTTATGGATTAACCATTTGTCAACTGCAATTGGATCACATTTGGTGGGTCCAATGGCGGACGCAGGTTTTCGTTTAGGAGGGCTGAACTATACATTTTTTAATAGACATTTCAGTAAAAATGTTTAGGGGCCAATTATGTATATTCAATAGGCAAATATTTAAAGTAATAGAAAAAAT
>VIGQ01000511.1:7500-13717 GCA_009663005.1 Actinidia chinensis | reverse complement strand
AAACACATAAAGCGTTAACTAATAATACCTAATTACTTGAGCTTAACAGTTGACACCCGGGGAACATCAAACTCAAGTTAATACGGTTCAAGATACACATATAAAATTTAAAGCAAAGTTTACGTACCTCAATATTTAAAAGTGTGAAATATTGTATTTGAAAGACATAGGCATAGGCATCGCAATTAACGAGGTACATCCAAATCGAGTCCTTTAGTCAATAGCAATAAGTCCTCGCAAAACAAAAACAAAATGCCAAATTAGCAAATTACTTAATTACTTAAAAATTAAATCAGGATAATTTCAAAAAAGAAAAATTACAACATAAGGAATTAACTAATAATACGTAAGTAAACTGAGCTTGATCATGTTAAACACCAAAGTCAATAGCATTAGTCCTCGCCAAAACAATACAAATACAAACAAAAAAATCACAAAAATTATTACTCAATAATTCAAATCACCTTATTTGAAAGGACAAAGTAACACTAACGCGTTAACTAATAATACCTAATTTACTTGAGCTTAAAGTTGAACCCGGGAAGTTCAAACTAAAGTTCTTATCGGTCAAGATACATAACAACATTTAAAACAAATGTTACGACCTCAATATTAAAAGTGTGAAAATATGTATTTGAAAGTACCTAGGTATAGGACATCGCAATTACGAGGTACATCCAACGAGTCCTTTAGTCCAATAGCATAAGTCCTCGCAAAACAAAACAAATGCAAAATAGTCACTACTCATTACTGAAAATTTAAATCAGTACAATTTCAAAGAGAGAAATTACAACATAAGACATTAACAAATAATACCTAATAACTTGAGCTTGCTCATATTAAACATCCAAAGTCAATGCTTTAGTCCTCGCAAAAAAACAATACAAATACAAAACCAGTCACTAATTATTAATCATAATTCAAATCAACATTATTGAAGAGACAAAGGAGTAACACATAAAGCGTTAACTAATATACATAATTTACTAAAGCTGAAAGTTGACACCCGGGGAACTTCAAAAAACTCAAGTTAATTACGGTTCCAAAATACATATACACAACATTTAAACAAATGTTAGACTCAATATTTAAAAGTAAAAATTATGTATTTGAAGTTACCTAGGAATAGGCATCGCAATTAACGAGGTACATCCAATCGAGTCCTTTAGTCAATTGTTAAGTACTCGGCAACAACAAAAACAAATGCAAATTAGTCAATACTGCATTACTTAAAATTTAAATCAGTATAATTTCAAAAGACAAATTACAAACATAAGGCATTAACTAATAAATACCTAAGTAACTGAGCTTGATCATGTTAAACACCAAAGTCAATAGCATTGGTCCTCGCAAAACCATACAATACAAAACAGGCACGACGGAGGACGACAAAAAGGCACTCAACAATTTGAAAGAGAACATAAACACATAAGCGTTAACATAATACCTAATTTATTGAGCTTAAAGTTGAACCCGGGAAAAAATCAAACTACAAGTTAAGTACGGTCAAAGATACAAATATACAACATTTAAAGCAAAATGTACGTACCTCAATATTTAAAAGTGTGGAAATATGTATTTGAAAGTACCTAGGCATAGGCATCGAATAACGAGGTACATCCAATCGAGTCCTTTAGCAATCGCCTAAGTCCTAGCAAAACCAAAAACAAATGCAAAATAGTCACTTATCATTACTTAAAATTTAAATCAGTATAATTTCAAAAAGACAAATTAACACATAAGGCTTTAAACTAATACTACATAAGTAACGTGAGCTTGATCATGTTAAACACCAAAAGTCAAGCGGATAGTCATCGACAAAACAATACAAAATACAAAACAATCAACTTATACTCAATAATTCAAATCAAAATATTTGAAAGAGATAAAGGAACAAAATAAAGAGTGAACTTAATAAGAAATAATTTACCTGAGCGATAAAAGTTGAACCCGGGAACCTCAACAACTCAAGTGTAATTACGCGTTCAAAATACATATACCCAACATTTAAAAAACAATGTTACGTACTTCAATATTTAACAGTGTGAAATATGTATTTGAAAGTACCTAGGTATAGGCATCGCAATTAACGAGGTACTCCAATCGAGTCCTTTAAGTCAATAGCAGAAGTCCTCGCAAAACAAAACAAAGCCAAATAGCCACGACTCATTACTTAAAAATTTAAATCAGTATAATTCAAAAAGACAAATTACAACATAAGAATTAAACTATAAAACCTAAGTAACGTGAGGCTTGATCATGTTTAAACAAAAAAGGAAAGAGTAGGAGTAAGAGCAAAAAAAATAAAAAAATACAAAAAAAGGCACTACTTATGACTAACAAAAATTCACTCAACTTATTTGAAAGAGATAAAGTACAAACATAAGGCGTTAACTAAGAATACCTAATTTACTTGAGCTTAAAGTTGAACCCGGGATACATCAAACTCAAGTTAATTACGGTCCAAGATACATATACAACATTTAAAGCAAATGTTACGTACCTCAATAATTAAAGGTGTGGAAATATGTATTTGAAAGTACCTAGGCATAGGCATCGCAATTAACGAGGTACATCCAATCGAGTCCTTTAGTCAATAGCATAAATTCTCGCAAAACAAAACAAATTCAAAATAGCCACTACTCATTACTTAAAACTTAAATAAGTACAATTTCAAAGAGAGAAATTACAACATAAGAGGCATTAACAAATAATACCTAATTAACTTGAGCTTGATCATATTAAACACCAAAGTCATTAGCATTAGTCCTCGCCAAAACAATACAAATACAAACAAGTAAACTACTTATTCAAGGAAAAATATAAGAAACATTATTTAAAAAAGATAAAGTAAACACAGAAGGCGTTAAACTAATAAATACCTATGTACTTGGAGCTTAAAGGTTGAACCCGGGGAAACTTCCAAACTCAAGTTAATACGGTCCAAAATACATATAACATTTAAAGGCAAATGTTCCGTAACGTCAATATTAAAGTTGTGAAAATATGTATTTGAAAGTACCTAGGCATAGGCATCGCAATTAACGAGGTACATCCAATCAGAGTCCTGGGTCAATAGACATAAGGCATAGCAAAAAAAAACAAATGCAAAATAGTAACTACTCATTACTTAAAAATTTAAAATCAGTATAATTTAAAAAAGACAAATACAACAATAGGCAGGGAAAGAAGAAGAACGAAAGGAAAGGGAGAGGGAGAAGGGGAAAAACACAAAGGATAAGGAGCAGTAGACGCGCCCAAAAAACAAGTAAAAAAGACAAAACAGGAACGACGGAGGCACGCAAAAAGGCAAATAAAAAAAATTTGAAAGAGATAAAAGTAACAATAAAAGGGTTAACTAATAATAACTAATTTACTAGAGCTTAAAGTTGAACCGGGAAACATCAAACTCAAGTTAATTACGGTCCAAGTACATATACAACATTTAAAGCAAATGTTACGTACCTCAATATTTAAAAGTGTGGAAATATGTATTTGAAAGTACCTAGGCATAGGCATCGCAATTAACGAGGTACATCCAATCGAGTCCTTTAGTCAATCGCATAAGTCCTCGCAAAACAAACAAATGCAAAATAGTCACTACTCATACTTAAATTTAAATCAGTACAATGTCAAAAAGACAATTACAACATAAGGCATTAATAAAATACCTAAGAACTTGTGCTTGATCATGTTAAACACCAAAGCAATAGCATAGTCCTCGCAAAACAATACCATAACAAAACAGTAACTACTTATTACGCAAAAATATAAATCAACTTATTTAAAACAGATAAAAGTAACCACAAAAGCGTTAACTAATAATACTAAATTTGCTTGCGCTAAAGTTGAATCCGGGGAAGTTCAAAATCAAGTAATTACGTCCAAGATTCATTGCAACATTTAAAAGACCCAAAATGTTACGTACCTCAATATTTAAAAGTGTGCAAAAATGTTTTGAAAGTAACCTAGGCATAGGCATCGCCAATTAACGAGGTACACCAATCGAGTCCTTTAGTCAATAGCATACGTCCTCGCAAAACAAACCAATGCAAATAGCCACTACTCATTACTTAAAAATTTTAAATCAGTATAATTTCAAAAAGACAAATTACAACAAAGGCATTCAATATAATACCTAGTAACTTGAGCTTGATCTGTTAAACACAAATTCAATAGCATTCGTCCTCGCAAAACAATAGAACTACAAAACAGTCACTACTTCTACGCAAAAAATTCAAATCAACATGATTTGAAGAAGATAAAGTACAACAAAGGCGGTAACTAACAATACCTATTTTACATTGAGCTTTAAAGTGAACCCGAGGAACTTCAAACTCAAGTAATTTACGGGCTAAGATTAAACATACAAAACATTTAACGCAAATGTTACGGTACCTCAATATTTAAAGGTGTCGAATATGTATTGAAAGTACTTGGCATAGGCATCGCAATTAACGAGGTACACCAACGAGTCCTTGGTCAATACCAGAAGTCCTCACAAAACAAAACAAATTGCAAAATAGTCATATCATTACTTAAAATTTAAATCAGTATAATTTCAAACAGACAAATTAAACATAAGGCATTAACTAATAAATACCTAAGTAACTTGAGCTTGATCATGTTAAACACCAAGTCAATATATTCCCGTCCTCACGCAAAAACAATATAAAACTACAAAACAGTCACTACTTATTACTCAAAAATCAAATCAACATTATGAAAGAGATAAAGTAACACAAAAGCGTTAACTAATAATACCTAATTTACTTGAGTTAAAGTGGAACCCAGGGAAGTTCAAACTCAAGTTAGTTACGGTCCAAGATACAGATACAAACATTAAAGCAAATGTTAGTTACCTCAATATTTAAAAATGTGGAAATATTATTTGAAAGTACCTAGGCATGGATCGCAACTTACGGGTACATTCCAATCGCAGTCCTTAGTCAATAGCATAAGTCCTCGCAAAACAAAACAAATGCAAAATAGTCACTACTCATAATTAAAATTTAAATCAGTATAATTTAAAAAAGACAAATTACCAACAGAAGGCATTAACTAAGAATACTAAGTAACTTGAGCTGATAATTTAAACACCAAAGTCATAGCAATAGTCCTAGCCCCCAAACATACAAAGACAAAAAGTCACTACTTATTACTCAAAAATCAAATCAAACAATATTTGAAAGAGATAAAGTAACACATAAAGGCGTTAACTAATAATACCTATTACTTGAGCTTAAGTTGAAACCGGGATAATCAAACTCAAGTTAATTACAGTCCAAGATCAAACAACATTTAAAGCCAAATGGTCACGTACCTCAATAAGTAAAGGCTGTAGAAAAATGTATTTGAAAGTACCTAGGCATAGGCATGCATTAAGAGGTACATCCAATCGAGTCATTTAGTAATAGCATAAATTCTCGCAAAACAAAACAAATGCAAAATAGCACTCACTCATTACTTAAAATTAAATAAGTCAATTTCAAGAGAGAATACAAACATAAGGAACATTAACAAATAAGACCTAATTAACTTGAGCATGATTCATATTAAACACCAAAGGACAATAGAATTAGTCTCGCAAAAACAATACAAATACAAAACAGTAACTTACTTATTACTCAAAAAATATAATCAAAATATTTAAAACAGATAAAGTAACACATAAGGCGTAACTAATAATACCTAATGTACTTGAGCTTAAAGTTGAACCCGGGGAATTCAAACCAAGTTAATTACGGTCCAAAATACATCTAACATTTAAGCAAAATGTTCCGTAAGTCAATATTTAAAAGTGTGAAAATATATATTTGAAAGTACCTAGGCATAGGCATCGCAATTAACGAGGTACATCCAATCGAGTCCTTTAGTCAATAGCATAAGTCCTCGCAAAAAAAAACAAATGCAAAATAGTCACTACTCATTACTTAAAATTTAAATCAGTATAATTTAAAAAAGACAAATTACAACATAAGGCATTAACTAATAATACCTAAGTAACTTGAGCTTGATCACGTTAAACACCAAAGTCAATAGCATTAGTCCTCGCAAAACAATACAAATACAAAACAGTCACTACTTATTACTCAAAAATTCAAATCAACAATATTTGAAAGAGATAAAGTAACATATAAAGCGTTAACTAATAATACCTAATTTACTTGAGCTTAAAGTTGAACCCGGGATACATCAAACTCAAGTTAATTACGGT